>JAFLJL010014392.1:17500-84879 GCA_018398815.1 Conus ventricosus | reverse complement strand
TGACAATTGTGGAGTGTGGCCATCAAGAACTAATAAATGCCGATTCTGGCTTCCTACCCCTCAACAAGTTTCGGGGTGAGGAAGCAGAATCGGCATTTATTAGTTCTCTAACTAGTAAACCCTACAAACATACATACTGTGTAGGATTATCCGTTTTCAATACTAATTTACTAAACTTTTCAGATTTTAGTTTTTGCTTAATCCTTTGTTTTCTTGTTTGTTTTCAATAACATCATTTTCATGCATACATATATTAAACGCGCCTCTGTCTTCATGTGAAATAAAACTACAGTCTTTAACTGTTAGACAGACAAACAAACATGATCCGGCCGCCTTACCCACCCTACTATGTGCGGAGTTCTGAAACCAGAGAGCTTAATGAGTTAAGTGTGGAGTTGGATTTTCTTATCTCCGGGGTTGGCCTATGCATGGAAATACAGAGGCCCGTCATTAGGCTGACGCCTCATTACTTAATTTGTGGTGTTGGGTTTTATGACATGGCGAACAGGTACAGTGGTCCTTGGCTCCTGTGATACCTGTAATTATTTGACTGCAAACCTTCGCGGGAGAGCAAAGCTAATCATTTTTGCTAGCACTTATCTTGCTACGACGCCAAACAGTCTTTGGCGGCCAGCATTAACATGAAGACGTTGACAAGCTTAGCTCTGCTGTAAGAATATATATGCTAAAGCAAGTTTTGTGACTTACTTCTGCTTGTGTGACTTACTTCTGCTTGTGTGGCCCATTTATTTCGGTTTGACCCGTGACACTATTTCTTGCTGTTGACACTATTTCTTGCTGTTGACATATAAAAAGGTATTGACCTGTTTATAGTTACGTGTTCTTGGAGACATGCAGTTAGTTTCAAAATGATGGATCAGGCAACAACATCGGGAACACCAAGAACTGTTGAAAGTTTTTTGGCCAGTATTCCATTTAAAAAAGAACATTTGGAAGAGCAAATAGCAAAAAAGAGAAAAGAGTTGAGAAAGATAAAGAGACAAAGAGTAAAACAAGAAGAAAGAGTAAAACTAGAAGGACAAAAATTAAAATCATTGATTGATAATGAAACAAAATTGAAAGCTGCTCTTGATGAATTAAATACTCAATGGGATGTAGCAGAGGATTCACAAGACATTTAAGGTAAGTTTATTATTATAATTTGTAGTTGTTTTTAAAATTATAGCATTTTTACTGATAATAACTATATCATATTCTGAACATCTGTTTCTTATAAATAACCCAAAGGTGCGCGCACACACACACACGCACTCAAGTCACACTCAAGTCACTTCTAAGTTCTTAACTTAAGTTACCCCAAGTCACCTCTAAGTTCTTACTCAAGTCATCCCCAAGTCGTCCTTAAGTCATCCTCAAGTCATCCTCAAGTTCTTACTCAAGTCACTTCTAAGTTCTTACTCAAGTCATCCTCAAGTCATCCTCAAGTCATCCTCAAGTCACTTCTAAGTTCTTACTCAGTCATCCTAAGTAACTTCTAAGTTCTTACTCAAGTCAACCTAAGATCATAACTAAGTCATCCTCTAAGTTCTACCAAGTTCTTATTCAAGTCAACTTATAATATTTATTAAGTTCTTAAAGTATTATTCCATCTGAAGTGGATCAAAATGATCTTTTGTTGTTGGCGGTTCTAGCATGCTTTTTTGTTCAGCTTCTGTATTTAGTGGTTGAGATTTTTTGACTGCTTCGGTTTTGCTGTCTTTTGTTTATATATTCTAATAACCGTAATAACCACCCCCAGCAACACCACCAAAAATGACAATTGCTTAAGAAAATTCCATGAAGACTTTGGCGGTGTTCTTGTTGTAGGTCTTGAATCATCTTGTTCTGGTGTTTTTATAGCTGGCATTGAAACAACTGGCTGCGGCTCTGGCACTTTTTCATTATGTGCTTGTAACTTTAATTTTTTTGTTTGTTCCACTCTGCTAATTTTTTTCCTGCTGCAACGCGCCCAGGATGAGGAGGCTTTTTACTGGTCGCTTTCTCCACCTGATTCAATGTTTTCTGATTCTGCTGATTTTCTGGCTCGGTCATTTTAAGGGAAACAAATCTATATGATTAAAAGTAATTAATCCCCTGATTAGCGGCGACAATAATGTTCCAAATCTGTAATATAGATCACATCCCAGAGACTCTAATGACTTTGTTAAAACTGGATCCTGCGTTAAATCATACATAAATCTTGTTCAGAATCAATAGGTGCAAATTTACTTACTAGTTTAGTGTACAAACTAAGAACCGTTTGCCCGACACTTTTTACCATTCTTGATCCTAGTTGCGCTTCATACCTGTTATGATACTTTTCAATGTCTTGTGGCGACATCTGTTGAATTTGTTCTATGCTGAATTCATTTCCGAGGAACTGTTTTGTTTTTTTCCACATGCTGCCAAAGAATACAGCCTTTCCTTTTTGGGCATAATAGCTTGGTCATCAACCTGGTCATTTGTAATCATAGGTTCAGGAATTTTTAGCAGATCGTCGCTGTTCATGTTTTATTACTGAATATAATTATTATTTTGTTTTTAAAAATGAGCGCCGAAAATACTGTTACTAATCTTGTATACCATTCTGCTGTTATTGGAGGCCTAAGTATAGGATACACAATGCTTGGTAAAAGCTTGTTAAAAATTAAACCAGCAGATCTTGGCAAACTAGACTTTGAGGATTCAGCAAAGCTAATTGCTATCATTACAGCTTTGTTTGCTATGGAAGATTTTTTAGTTAAGCAAGGAATAATTCCAGACAGTATAAATATGTAAAATAAAAAAAATACATTTATAAAAATGGCTTCATTCGTAATGATGATAGGCGGCGCTGTGGTTAATGCGCTTGCTTTTAGCGGAAGTAATTACGCGTTTAGTAAACTGCGGGATGACGGTGAGAGAAAAAGACATAACAAAGCTATGGAGCAACTAGCAGCTGCACAAGATACTATGAAAAGCAGAGAATTGAGCAGCTAGATTTTATTAATGACAAACTGAAAAAACAGGGGCATGCAGCTTACACATTTAAAGACGTTGACCAGGCAATAAAAGAATATTATCTTGTAACAGGCAAACCAATCGAGACATTGCCCCCACCAAAATTCAGTGACTTTTATCAACCATCAGAAAAACAAAAGATGCAAGAAATCGTGTTTATCGTCTTTGGTATGACCGTTGTGTATTTTGTTGCACATAATATTGGCTGAATAAAAATGAACAAAATCTATTATTCGTCAAAAGGATATTGGAAGGGAGTCATGGCAATAAAAAAGCTAAGCCAAGCAGCGGAGCAGTGAACAACAGCAACAAGGGAATGGTATCTAAACAAGCGATTTGGCAATTTATTTTACCTGCGCCTAGACGAATACAGAGACCGCACTTTGTGAATACAATACGAAACGACACCCATCAAATGGACCTTCTATATTTACCCCATGATACGATTAGACGAAAAAGATTTAAGTATGCACTCACAGTCATTGACATAGCTTCAAGATACAAGATGCAGAACCATTAACACAAAAGAGTGCTTCTGCTGTTGCTGTTGCCATACAACTGATATACCACGAGGCCCGCTAATTATCCTCGCATGATTCAAGTCGATGAGGAAAAGAATTTAAAGGCCCAGTAAATCAATTATTGTTAAAACATAGAGTTACCATTAAAAGAGGCATCCCAGGAGTTCACAGATCACAGGCTTTAGTTG
This sequence comes from Conus ventricosus, assembly GCA_018398815.1. Classification (NCBI taxonomy): domain Eukaryota; kingdom Metazoa; phylum Mollusca; class Gastropoda; order Neogastropoda; family Conidae; genus Conus; species Conus ventricosus. Next base: position 81,170 of record JAFLJL010014392.1, on the reverse strand, counting down.
AAAACTTTAACAAACAGTTATCTGAAAGACTTTTTTCTACCAGTATCACAGAGAGCTGATTGACAATTCTCGGAACACAGAATGGGTTAGAAGACTGCCCTCAGTTTTGCGCCAATGAATAATGAAGAATTTAAAGGGCTAAAACCAGTACAAGCAATCAAAAAACAAACAATAGATGTTGTTGAAGGAGACGCCAGTTCATCCGGCAAACAATTACTATTTGGATTGAAAGTAAGGTACCTTTATTTACTGGGGAAGCAGAATGGGACACTCGCATCAGGGCAACAGATCCAGTTTGGAGTGTTGATCCATATGAAATAAAAAGAATTGTAAAAATGAATCCGCCCGTGTATTATTTACGAGAAACTGACACAACAAAACAAACCACTCCTCAAAGATCTTTTGTGAAGGAAGAACTGCAGATAATCCCACCAGACAGTTCCATTTGTTTAATTAATTTACAGAAATATATTTGAGACTAAAATGGAAGCACAGAAGGAACAAGAATGATAAAGGAGAGACCTTGGAATTAATACAGGAATCATATGATACGAGTTCTACTATTAAGGAAACATTTATGAGGATTCATCAACACATGCTAAACCATCCAGATCACCTACAACCCAAAATCTCAATATTTGATTATCAGATATGGGGAAAAAGAATATCTTGAAATAATAAAAAAAAAATTCGAACACATCAAGCAAACATGAAAAACAATTTTGCTGAATTGGATAATGATATGATTGAGCTTATAATGAAACTTGAGGAAAAAGTTTTTCTCCTGGCCCGAAATACTGTACATTTTCGGCCTTAAACCAATAAACTCCTTAATCACAGTTTCCAGTTGCTTAATTAATTTTTAATTTACGTAAATATATTTGAGTTTAAAGTGGAAGCTCAGAAGGAAGCACAGAACGAAACAAGAATGATAAAGAAAGAGACCTTGGAATTGACACGGGAATCATATGATATGAATTCTGTTATTAGGGGAACACTTGCGAGGATTCATCACGAGATGATAAACCATCCAGATCCCCAACAACCCAAAATCCCAAATTTTGATTGGGGAAAAGAATATCTTGAAATAATAAAAAAAATTCGAGCACATCAAGCAAACATGAAAAAAGATTTAGCTGAATTGGATGAAGATATGATTGATCTTATAATAAAAGTTGATGAAAAATATAAACCCCTCTGTTTATGCTGTTCTCCAGTGTCCGATTGCATAGAAAACTCTGGTTTAACAAATACTCGTTTAGTGTTTGTTCTATCTAATGACTTCTTTGTTACAACAGTTGTGTTGATCTCATGTAGATTAGATCGTAGTTTTACGTTGTCATGATGAAAAGTCTTATTGTCAAACAATGCTTCTTTGTAGTTGTCATGCGATATGTTTGACTGCACAACACTGCGAGATATTCCTTTTGCTTTCTTAATGGTTTTCTCCTGGCTCGAAATACTGTACATTTCGACCTTAAACCAATAAACTCCTTAATTACCCCTCCAGATAATTCATCCTTCATCTTTCCTAAAACCTTCTTATTAACAGATGAATGCAAAGGCGAATCTTTAGGGTAATCAGATGTATCATACCATCCCGCATGCCCTTTAGCCACTTCTATTTCCATGTCTTTATAGATGTCTTCAGTAGGGTTATCTATAACAAACTATCTGTATCTGTGTAAAGTACTCTGGACTCTGGATACGAGGGTTTAAAGTAGTCATAAAGAAATTCTAACATCAAAAGCTTTGATAATTCTAAAACAGTAAACCCAATAAAAGCAGGTTTGTCCAATTTGACTTTCTTTTTTTTTCATCATTATGCCAAAAAGCTGATCATGAAATCTTCAAAAGTCCTGATAATTTGGTTTTGAAGTCAGCTTAATTGCCTCATTCTCTTTGGTGACCAATCTGACAATGTTTACGCTTGTGTGGATTTTCCATAGTCTTTCCGAAACAGCTGTTGTTCATCAGCTTGAAAAAGTCTTTTTCTGAAGCATCTGTGGATTTAGTTCTAAGATCAGTGTTCTTCATGATGTTTGGTTTCATGAACTGTTCTTGATCAAAAGCAATTACACGATGAACTGCTCTCAACTTCAAACCATGTCTTAAATAAAAATTGTAGAAGTCTGTAATGACAGACATATTTTTTTTTGCCTCGAAGATTAGGCACAAGTTTAGGCGGCTCTCTTGGATTCATCTTTAGACTTTCTGCTGCTAATGGGTAGTCATTATGCAGGTCATGGAGTTCCTGAGGATATTCTAAGTCAACTTCTAGAATAAAGCCCCGATGTCGATAGGGCGTTAAACTGTTTAACCACTTTAATGCCTTTTGAATATTATTCGTACCGCCGCCAGTGTACATTTAAAGTTACGTAATGGAAGTGATTGCGCCATTGCCCAACCATACAGATTGTTTGCATCTAAATACATGAGATAGTTAGACCTTTTACTTGGATCATAATCATCTAGGTATTTGTTGTTTGCTTTACAGTAATGATGCGACGCCATACTAATTCCTCCACGCAATCCGTTTTCAATCATCTGAAGCATTGGTAAATCTGACAATAAATCAATCTGTACTCCAGTATCTTTTAAGAAAGCGTCCCAACTCATCCCGGGCGCAGAAATGTAATGCGCAGGATCCAGGCTATAATGTTTCATGCAGGTCTTTCTATAATTTTCAAAAATATCCGCCAACAAACAAACGTCAGCCATCAAGTATGAGTCATGATAGTCTCCCATTGTTTTAGAATCTAACTTCTGCCATGCATCTTGAGCATGCTGGTACTCAGAATCACTGATGCCCTTTCATCAAGACTAGAAAAGAACGCGTCTTTAGGTGGAAGTGTATCTTCGTCAAACCTTTGCCAACTGTTCATGTACTCAAAAGGGTAAACGCCCTTTCTAACAAGAGTTGGGTCAAAATATTCTGTTATTGGGCAGGACTTTAAGGACATTGCTAGTGACTCTAATGATCCCATTAGGTGTTGCATAGAGTCATAAAAAGACATGTTATTTATAGTGAAACACATGTACTTTTCTGATGACTGTGCAATGCATGGCACCCTGGAGTCGCTGGTTTCTGCTTGCATTATAAGATGAGAGTCGTAACCTCGCAAGTTATGAAAGAAGATGGGCAGCTTCCATGTCTTTGGATCAAACTTTAGTTGAAGATTGCATTTACTGTGCGCTGCTCCTCTGAACTTCCGCTAATGTGATCATGGTCTCTTACTGTTGGATTTACACTCTTGGGCGTTAGCTCTAAGCCACATATCCAACAGTGAGTGGCTGAGTCATACTGTCGTTGATCTTCAGGAGTCATAATAATGTCTGAGAGATTCAGTTTATTAGAACAGGCGTTACGCACTTGCTGCATGCGTTCTAAGAAGTATTCTGCAGCATTAGGCCCTCTATATAATTCTGGCTCTGAATGGACACCATCCGACCTGACAATAATGAAGGCAAATGAACAAATCTGAAGATTACTCATTAAGACTGTTTTCGGAAGTTTCTGTGGCGTCGGCCCCTCATAGGGAACAATAAGCGACTCGAAGTCTGCGTAAACTACGTATGGACTTGTTTGCAGCCGTTTCCAGTTCTTAAAAGTAACTTTAGATCCAGGCGGGGGCGTAATTAGTTCTGTATTACAGTCTACAGAACTTTTACAATGTTTTTTATGTTCAAGCGCGGCTTTAACGAATGGAATTCTTGTTAAACATTTTCTACAGAATCTTGTTTATGACCATGTTTTGAAGTATGCGCTAATAATCTACTCATTGTGCGTATCAATGTGTAATGTGGTAGCCCTGCTGATGAAAACATTAGGAGTAAGTCCACATGGCTTTTGGCCGGATCACCTATTGTTGGGCTGTCTTTAGACACTCTAATAGGCACCAAATGTGTTTTCTCAGACCATGTGTATACATTAACAGTTATTGGTTTGTTTTGTTCTTCAAACTGATCAATTTGGTCTACACTAACAGGAAAGGATATTCCACTAAAGTTAAGATCATTGATGTAAGGTTCATAGTTAGATACTTTCTCTGCGTTTTTGCGGACGTAATGCAGCCTTGCAAGAACACACCACATAAAACATTTGTTGTCTGAATTCTTTATGTTTAGAACTGCTCTTTTTGCGACTAATGCTGGAGGTAGTGGAATGTGAGACTTGCCTACGATTGGCTCATACTTAGCCTGTTTTAATCTGATCTCTAAGACTTCGCCCTCTGACCAACCAGACCCTCTCATTTTGGCTTCTTCAGCGGCCACATCAAAACTGTGTAAGCAGTTGGTCTGCCCAACCAGGTGTTAAGTCATTATGAGAAAGATAACCTGTTGTTTAGTCGAGACCCAGACTTCTAGATTTTCTTCATTTATTGTTATATAGTCGATTAAAACAGCTAACATTACTTTAACTGGCGGGTCTATTGTTAGTTTACTTGGAACTGAGAAATAGCATGTGCAACACTTGCCTGTACGTTTGTTGGATCAATGACTTCTAGATTAATATCATTTAAAGCTCTTGACAAACGCTCTCCCTTAAGCATTCCTTCAAACAATTCGTCTGGTCCTTCATATATCTCAGCCATGTTGAGTTTTCTTTTTCAATTGAAACTATTTATTTAAATTAAAAAAAAAATACAACGACATCGACTCCAGGGTCGTCTCCAAAGTCGTCTTAATCAGAATCAATATCAACGGTCTTTTTGTGCTTGGACTCATAAACTAAAGTATAAACGCCCTTTGACGTTGTTACTGTGAGCTGTTTAGAACAGAGTTTAATGTCTCGTTTACTTTTTTAAACATTCCTTTTTTATCTGCTCGGTGTCTGGCTGTTGAGAAAAACTTGCCCTTGCCTTTTTTTGAAGATCAACTTTTGTCTTTTATAGTCATCAAAATCGGCCTGTAAACGATTAAATTCTTCATCCGTGATGTTTGAGTCAACTAGTGCTTTATTTATTGTCAGTTTGAACGAACTAAGTTTTAGCTGTTATTAGTTGAACCATAGCTGTGTGCTTTTGGAGTTTAGTTTTTAATTTTTTGCTAGCAGCACTTACAGCTAATGAACACACGCCAAGAGTTAAAGACAAACCGCCTAGAGGTATAGCTAACGGTGCACCAACACCTGTTGATAAGAGACCTACACTTGTTCCTGCCGATAGTGCACTCAAAGTCGATGCTCCAGTATTAACATATGTAACAGCATTAAAGGCAGCAGAATACCTTCGTTTGGTTTTGCTGTATTTTGAAAGGTCCTGCTCTAGTTTTTGTTGCATTTGTGTAATGTTGGTTAATCTGAAGTTTTTTATGTCGGGGGTTTCTACTACCTCTTCTTTAGGCGGCGCTGGCGCTGTAGGTACTTTTGGATAATGCGTAACAGACATGCTTTTTAAAATAAAAAATAATTTAGTAATGTATATCTTTTAATCTGTTATCTTGAATATTCAGCTGCGCATCATATATTAAAAACAAATTATACATTAAGTGGTTTATCGTCATCTTTTTCTTTGTCAATTTGAATGTTTATTATGTCTTTAACAGCTCTCCCACTTCCATGTAACTGATTATCCTCTGTTGCCCTTGGGTCAATCCATAAACCGTATTTCGTTGTTAAATAATCATCGAGTCTAACACTGTGAAGATGGAGATCTTTAGACACAAGGTCTACTGTTGGACTTCTATGCCTCCCACCTCCGAACAATTTTCTTATTCATCAAAATGCTGTTTAAGGTTTAAGTCCGTTTCCACAATTGGTTAGGACTACCTAAAATTGAACATTGTCTTTTTTTTATTTTGGTTTTAAAAAAACTTTTCAGTTTGTCTTTTTTTAAGGGTTTTCTTCATCTTCCCCACAGAAAATTAAAAAATACCTTTGGTGATCTTGTGAGACACTAAAACTAAAATTCCCTTTTGGGTTCCCCTGCTTTTAGGATGGTGAATGGGAATCACTCTTTCGAATAAGGGCTAATTTTGCCGGGTATTTTGGCTCAATCAACCTTGCTAATGGGGTTCCCAAAAATTTGTAAAAACTTTTAGCGCGATGTCAGAAATGCTTTTACTTTGTTCGGTGTTTGTTTGTTTCTGATAAAAAGGTTTGTTTCATTAAAAGTTATTTTCATTGAAAATCTGTTTTTAAAATCCCCCTTTAAAAGTATGGGGGCTGCGCATTTTAAAAAATCAAAAACCCAAAGGGGATTAAAAAAAGCGTTTTCCCATACGCATAACTTGGGGGTACTTTACTTTTTTCCCGTTTTTTGGGCTTTTGGGGGCGCCTTTTCTGTTTTTTAGTGCTTCATTATTTTCGATTCCTTGAAACGCAAGATAAATTCCTTAATTCCCGGTTGAATAGATCGAATAATTTTAAAAAATATGTCTAAATTTTGTAACAAAAAATATTTCTTGCCCCTGGGTTTTTTATAGAATGTTCTTAACGATTGCCCGCCCCCTTTTTGGGAAACAACTGTCCTTTTTGTGTCTTTTTGCTAAATTCGATTTTTCTTTTTGAAAGTAAGTCGGGGCGAGCCTGGAACAACACTTCATCTGCTCCTAGGTCTGGAAATTTGACAGTAAGAATTTGATTTTCCCTAAATTAGTAGATGGATTATTGGAACTTTAATTTTTGTTTTTTTCCCTTCACCCCAAAAGGGGCTTTTCAGTTTTTCTATGGGGGTTTCAAAAAATTGAACCATAATTTTTGCGACATTTTTAAAATAAAACAAAAAAAAAAGGGTTATTATTTAAAAACATGGCAGGAATTGAAGGTAAAGGGAAGGGTTTTATGTTTGTTTTTTACCGGGAAACGACATGAGTAAAATGACTCTTTGTAAGCATCGCTCGCCCCCTTTCTTTGGGGCGTAAATTTAACAGAAAGTAAGGTCGTCATTTTCCAAAAGTTTAGGCTAGAACCTCCCAAATTTATACCCCCTGATAAATTTTGAAGAAAAAAGTGACCTTTTGTATGTGAAAACGATAAGGACAAGTTTTTCCGCTTACAGATAAACGAGCCCCCTTTAAAAAGGTTTGTGGGCCCTTAATACTTTTTGGGAAAAAGACTTAGACGGGGCGATCGAAACCCCTTGGGCCTTTGTTAGACCAAAATTTAAGGGGGGGAGGCAGTTTCAAAAAATTTCCCAAAAACCACAAAAGGGATCCCCCAACGATAGCCAAATAAAAAAACATAAAACTTAAAGTTTTAAAGCAGCAGCAAACAAAATAAAGAAGCAAAAACCCGTTTTTCAAAAAGAAACAGCTTTTAAAACCTTTTTCCCGACCCGTGTTCCCCGGGAAGAAATAAAAGCCCCATGATCATTTTTTTGAAAACCCATCAGAGCAAATTTAACAAAAAATTTAGAAAAAATTGGAAAGAAATTTAAATGAGCGTTTTAAAAAAGAAAAAGAAAAAAATTTCTTTGGGGCTGATGACCCCAACTTAGGGCGGGGATTTTTAAAAGAAAAAACCCCCCCAAAAAGGGACAAAAAGGGAATTTAAAAAATACAAAGATGGAAATTACTAAAAGTGGTGTCTATTCCCAAAAAACAATTACGATCTCAAGCGACCAGAAAAAGGGAAAAAACTTTTCCAAAAAATTTTATATGAAGACAAAACACTACCCAGAACGAATACGAACGTTTTTTTTGAGGCAAGGGTCCCCTTAGTGCTTTTTAAGGGCCCTTAAGGTTTTGCAAAAAATACACTGGTAATGGTATTACAGGCGGCGGGGGTAAAAGGGCCCTGTGCCTCCACCGCCTTTACCCCATCACCCCGGAAAAATCGGGGAAAAAAACCCCAGTTTTTTTTTTTCTTGGGGGGTTTTTTTAAAAAAAAATTTAACAGAAAACCCAGGGACGCTTTCCCGGGGTTATATTAGGTGGGTGTTGTAAGCTGGCTTTTGTCTCCAGCAGGCAAAGTATTTGGGCTTTAGGCTGAGTTTTTTGGGGGGCATTAGGTCTCTTAATTGTTTGGGGTTTTAAATTTTTTGTAAATTTAAAAACCAAGTAATTTCCCAGGCCTTTAAAACCCAAAAACCCGTGCTTTTCTTTTTTATATTTATGGTTTATTATTTTTTTTTTATCAAAGGTTTGGGGTTTGGGGGGGGGGGGGAAAGGGAAAGATTATCTTGGGGGGGCGCCCTTTTTTGTTAATGCTTTCAAAAATTTTTCTGGCTCAGAATTTTTTTTCGTTTTTTTCCCCCTTCTTTTCATTGCCTGCCAAAAAGGATTTCATTTTTTGTAGTTTATTTTGTTTCCCATCTGGTGGGCTGAGGTCAGAAGGCAGCATGTATTAAAACCGTTGCCAACAGCAAAAGTCTACTTTTGATTTGCAAAAATTTTAAAACATTTTGGGACCTTTTTTTACTTGAAGGGAATTTAAAATGTTGGGAAATTTAAAGGCGTCCCCTTTAAAAATTTCTAAGTATTGTTTTTGTGCAAACAAAAAACCGTAGAAGGTTTAGTTATGCTCGATCTGTTTTTGCTTTCGAAACCCAGCAAACACCCAAAAGTAAAATCGGAAAAGAGTCGTTTATTGTTCTATTCCGTTTAGTTGGCCCTTAGAAGTGTCTAAAAATAAAAGTTGTCCCTACTGTTTTTGTGCTTTGCTTTGGACCCGAGGTGAACAGCCCCGTTTCCTGGGAAAAGAAAGATTTTGTTTGGAGGATTCCAGGGATAGTTAACTTTCTGTGCACGCCCCAAAAAAAAGGGGTGCCTTTTGGGCCATGTTAAAATCCAATTTTGTCTAAAGTCTGTCTTGGGCCTTAATTTTTGAATTGGTTTCAGATCCCTTTTAAAAAACCCTTTATGTCTTTTCTGTTTTCTGAAAGGATTAAACGGTTTTTTTCATTTGGGAATGGTGCTTGCAAAATTTACACAAAAAAACGTCTGAAGGTGTAATGAAATTTAAATCTATACCCCTGACCTACCAAAAAATCAGGTGATTTAAGTGTTTAGCATACGACACTCCACACCCGTTGATGCACCAAAAACCCGCAAAGTTTAAAGGTTCTGGTTAAAAAATGCATTGGATGACTAAAAACCCCTTTGGGATGTGGTCGTTTTTAATTGGAGGGTTAAAGATGCTTTAAAGGAGTATAACCTTTTTCTTGAAAGGGGTCGAATGGTCACCCAAATGTCAAGAGGGATCAGGTTTATGTTTTTTAAAATTGAGTCGGCCCCCAAAAGAATATTTTGCATCAGTATATTTAAATTTCACTCATTTTTTTTTCGTTTTTTAAAAAAAGTTTGTTAAAAATAACAAAATGTTTACGACCTCCCTGGGGTCTGCCCTGACGGATCGGTCTAGGTGGGAGTGAAGGGGGTGAATGCCTCCCTCCGGCCCCCCAAGAGAACCCCAAAAATAAAGATTACGATCAAAAACCCCATTTATTCACACCAGCAAAAAAATAATTCCAACACACACCCATTTCACAAAAACCCCAAACAAGCCCCTCCAAAAGCACACAACATGCAAATCGCAAAACAAGAAATCCAACCCCCACAACATGCCGTTTTTTAAAAAAAAACATTTCACCATCGACCCTTCACAATTTACTAATTACGCATTCCAGCCATGTAAAATATAACAAATTTTAAAAAAAAAACCCTTTTCCCCCCCTCGTCCCTTTTTAACACCCTGCCGGTGCGTCCCCACCCTGCTCTGTCGGGCCTACTGGGCGGGAACCCCGTCGCACTAGGGCTCCCCAACCGGGGGGGTTTTCACAGGGAGGGGCGCTCAAAACCCACACCCTCGATCAAAGGGGCAGGGGAAGAGCGTTTTCCGGGGGGGGGGGGGGGGGGGGGAAAAACGTGGCGCTGTTTCTGGAGGTCTGGCGGGGGTCAGGGCCGGCCAGTCAACGGCGGGTCCTCTTCCAGTCCCCGGTCCGACCAGGGGGTGGCCTCGGGCCAGCCGTGGAATTTCCCCTCCCGTCCCCTGGTCTCAGCCGCAGTGGCCCCCATCCAGTCCGTGGTTTCAGCCGGGGCGTGGCCTCCCAAAACCCCCGGGGGGCCCCCATCCAGTCCGTGGTCTCGCCCGCACGTTGGGACCATCCAGTCCGTGGTCTCAGCCGGCGTGGCCTTTAACCAGCCCTTTAAAAAAAAAATTTCGTATATTAAAAATAAAAATAATAAAAAAAAAAAAAAAAAAAAAATTAAAAAAAAAATATTTTTAATTTTTTTTAAAATTTTAAAAAAATTTTTAAACCAAATTTAAAATTAAAAAAAAAGAAATAAAATGTTTAAGTTTTAACAAAAAAAAAAGATGAAATTTAAAAAATTTTAAAAAAAACTAATTATCTTTACTCTTCTCCAACCCCCAAAAAAAACCTTTCTTAAAAAGGAAAAAAAAAAAAGGGCGGAAACCCGCCTTTTAACTGGCCAATCTTTTCAAAAAATTTTAACAATGATAAAGGGGGGGGAAACCATTTTAAAAGCCAAAATTAAAATAAAACCCCAAATCCTTTAAAAACGCAAAACCGGAAAAACAAATTATGAATTTCCACCTACCAAAATTTTAAAATTTCTTTTTTTGGAAAAAACCAAAAAACAGAAAATGGCCCCAAAGAAAAAATTTTGGCAAATTTTACAGGGGGGAGCCAACAAAATTCCAAAACCTAAACCAGGCTTTTCCCCTTTCCCCACGCTCGCCCTCACCGTGCTTTAAAAAAAAGGGGGAAAAATGGGGAAATTTTGGGGGGGAAAAAAGAAAAATGGCCCAGGTTTTTTGATTTAAAACCCCGAGAAAAAAGGTTTTAAAATAAATTTTCCTTTAAAAAATTCCCCAAAAACCCCAAAAAAAATTTGCGCATTCCCAAAAAGGGGACTAAGCCCGGGTAAAAACCCCCCCCAAAAAAAAGGGGCCCCGAAACTGATGCTTACCAGGGGTACCCTTTGGGTGACCCCGAAGAGGGGGGGGCAAAAGGGCTCTCTTACCCCCTGTCCAGTCGAGAGGACAGAGGCGAAAATGCGGAAACAGAAAAAGTGATGTCCCTCTCCTACAGGCCGACTGCAGGAATTGAAAGTACTGACTGTACTCTCGATGATACGGTGAAGAACCAAGACCGGAGCAGGCGCTCCCAGAGACATCTTCCGCTCGAGTGAAGAGCTAACCTCCCTCAGCAATGGCGGCCAACATGCCATGCTGCGTCACAGAGTGAGCATACTTCAAACTAAAAGAAATGAAGCACGTGCGACAGGTAAAAAGACAGGCGAGAGGCCGATAGACAGAAAGTTCGAGAGAAAGGTACCGGCCACCCGTGAACCTGCAGGATGAATAGCACGGGCGGTGGAATTAGAGAGAGAGAGAGAGAAAGCAAACCGAAGTTGAGCTGAACTACACCAAGCAAGGTGCAACCGCACCACAAGCCACATTAAGGGACGGGTACACGACAACAGCAACGACAATAAATAAATGAGTAATTCCGCCACCCTAGATGGGTCGAACGTCGTAGGCCTCGTGACAAACTCGTGACAAACCCCCTTCTAAAAGCATCTGTTTCTCTGAGATACAGTGCTCCTTTGAACCTTGACGCATGTGCAAATTCACAACAATGGGACCGAAACCCAACTCTCTGTGCTCGACAGAGTACGAGGAATCCAATACAAACATTCCACGATAGAATCACACCGAGAAATACATAATACTACATTTATCAAACAACTAAGCGAACCTTCCAACCATGAAAGTAACATCCAACCACTGGTGATTCACTACCGTTAACATCACTGAAGTGAAAAACTGTCACTACACCTGATACAGAGACCAAAAAGGGGATATAACCCTGGTTGAGGGGAAGTGTCCCTCTGACTGATTTTCCAATGTGCTGACTACGGAGCGCGGCTAAGATAGTCAGCATCCGTATTACAGGAACCCTTGATATGACGGAAAGTGAACGCATGACTCTGCAGTTCCACTGCCTAACTCATGAGTCGACGACTGACTGGCCGGATCCGGTCCAAGCACTGGAGAGGATGATGATCGCTCTCCAGTACAAACTTCCGGCCGTACTTCTTCTTGGGCACGCCAGTGCGCGTCCAAATCTGCCTGAGAGATTCAGCAACAGTAGGGGCATCGATAGTCCTAAGCGGGACAGCCCCTGGGTATCGACTCGCAGATTCTACCACTACCGAAGTGTAGCGGTGACCGCGATCGGATGGAGGATTAATGGGTCCCACCAGGTCGACCCCAACCTTGCTGAATGGCTCCCCAACCCGTGGCACTGACCCTAGGGGAACACGCTTCAAGCGACCCTTAGGCGTTGTCCGTTGGCAGACATCGCAACTGCGGTAGTACTGCCTAACCTGAGAGTTCATCCCCGGCCAGAAGAAATCCCGTCTTACACGCTCGAGAGTCCGCTTTGAGCCCATATGACCTGCCGTGGGTGAATCATGGGCCTGCCGGAGAACAGATTCCCTCAAGCTTTGGGGGACGACTAGCTGCTTGGCCATACGATCTGCCCGAGTGCAAACCCTAAAGAGGATCCCCTTGTGGAGCTTAAAGCTCACCTTAGCATGTCGGGCAGACTGAGCGGGACGTTTCACCAGTCGTCGCAGGCGTTGGACATCCAAGTCCCTGGCCTGAAGACGAACAATGGAAGCAGGATCGGCCCTAGCAAGAACCTCGTCAGAGATCGGCTGAAGAACGGGACGCAATTCCTGTTCCTGCTTCTTAGCTTTGGCGCGTGTGGTGACTCCCACACACGCCTGCACGGGCAGATCCGTAGACACGGACTGACTGCGTCCGTCTGCGAAGGTGATAGTATTCCCTATGATAAGGGAATACAGAGGTCGCTCCACCGCGATGGCCCATACTTCGCCACAGAAGTAGGGGGTGAGATAGAAACGAGTACAGAAGGACGGGTGGAAGTAAAACCCGCCTCCAACCCGCACACATCATAACTAGCGCCCCGCCGGGCCTCAGGGGAAACTAAATCCTTATCCACAAAGAGTGTTGATGCTCCCGAATCCATGATGGTGTCGACCACGGATGAACCAACAACAGAAAGAAACACTGGACACTCTGTACCACCAGAAGCTTGGATGGACCCCACGTTAGCCGAGGCGCGAGGATGCTGGAAAGGACTAGCCCCATGACTACCAGCGGCTTTAGGGCAATCTTTCCTAATGTGGCCGGGACGACCACAAAGAAAACAAAATCGGGGTGCTGAGGTCCCCGATGAACTGCCTGCCTTGTTCGACTCGCTAGCAGTCGTCGGCGCCTTATTGCCACTAAATCCTGTGGAGGTCTTCCTGTCCGTGTCTGAGCGATGCCCATAAGCCCTGCGAGCTTCAGCAAACACCTCAGCGGGGTGAATCGCAGCCGCGAAATCCTGAAGTGCTGTCTCGCCTATCCGGATCCTCAACTCCGGGGACACAGTGTTGGTGAGCTGTTCAATGAGGATCAGATCCTCCAGCTCCAACTTAGCCAACTGACGCCAGTACCCTAGCGTTTTGCGCAGCCTATCACCAAACTGCACGAAGGTCTCGTCGTTATTCTTCTTCATGGACCTGAACTTCCTCCTGTACGTCTCTGGGGTAAGGTGGAAACGCTTACGCAGAGCCAACTGCATGTCTGCATAAGACGCACCTTCGTTTAGAGTGAGCACACACTCCCTTGCAGCACCAGATAACCCAGAAAAAAGGTGCATAGCCTTTTGTTCCTCAGACAATTGGTATGAAATAGCAACCTTGTCAAAATGCTCTAGGAACATATCAATGTCCTCACTAGGTCTGAACTCTGGAAGCTTTAACTTTGGGCCTCTAACTCTATCACCTGCCTGGTGATTAACCCCCTGGTTTACAGAAGCGGGAGGCCGCGAAAGAAGTTGTTCCATCTCCTCCCTACGCAGAACCTCCATCCTGTCTAGTTCTTCCCTACGGAGGGCAGCCTCCTCCCTACGCTGATCCTCCTGTCTGGCAGCCTCCTCCCTACGCTGTTCAGCCTCTTCCCTACGCTGTTCAGCCTCTTCCCTACGCTGATCCTCCTGTCTGGCAGCCTCCTCTCTACGCTGAGCAGCCTCCTCCCTACGCTGAGCCTCCTGTCTGGCAGCCTCCTCCCTACGAAGAATAGCCTCTTCCTTATGCATAATCTCCTGTCTGTCAGTCTCCTCTCTGCGCAGAGCCTCCATCCTGTCTAGCTCTTCCCTACGGAGCCTTGCCTCTTCCCTACGGAGAGCTTCCTGCCTAGCAGCCTCCTCCCTACGAAGAATAGCCTCTTCCTTATGCATAATCTCCTGTCTGTCAGTCTCCTCTCTACGCAGAGCCTCCATCCTGTCTAGCTCTTCCCTACGGAGCCTTGCCTCTTCCCTACGGAGAGCTTCCTGCCTAGCAGCCTCTTCCCTACGTTGGGCCTCATCCTCCCGTCGCTGTCGCTCTAGAAACATCAGGACGGAAGTGATGTCCTGGGCGGGGTTCACCACTCCCGACACGGGAGGATGACCCGTCTGACCCGTCCCTTGGGTCTCGACTTTCCTATAAGGAAAGTCTTCTGGGGCATGCCCCTTACGAGGGGAAGCCTGGAGAGGAGAAGGTTTCGGTCTCTGCGACCCAACAGAAGCCCACAGTTGCTTCGCTATGCTCTGACGCTTCCGAGCGGAAGTGCCAGTCGGGGTCTCGACAGGAAGACCCCCCAGCGAAGAGGTAGTAAAAGTACCCACTGGACTACCTGCTACAGCACTGGAATAAGTAGAAGTTACCGTAGTCGAAGTACTGGTACTAATAGTAGGGACTACAGTAACATTCTGAATACCCTTCTTCTTCGACGCACGCGTCGCCACACCACCAGCGCCGGACGTCGCCATGACAACAATATCCTACGGTTTACCAAATACAGGGGAAAGACAATTCCACTAGAAAAAAAAAAAAAAAAAAAATTTAGGGGCGTGTGTATATGTGTGTATGTGTGTGTGTGCGTGTGTGCGGACAAGTTCCGGCTGCTCCCACTCTGGCAACACCGCGCTCTACAGCACGAGCAACAGTGCGGTGGGGCTCACCGAAAAAAAAAAAAAAAAAACTATGTCCGGCTGCCCCCACTCTGGCAACACCGCGCTCTACAGCTCGAGCAACAGTGCGGTGGGGCTGGCCGGAAAAAAAACAACAAAAAAAGAACTTGCAGACGGAATCCGGAGAGAGGAAAAAAGAGACACTAGCGTCCGATACAACCCCCTGTACTCAACAACCCGGTAGAGAAAAAAAAAACCAGAACTGGCTAAATACAAAACAGGAATGGAAGACTGAGCGGCAACAGAAAGGCAAGACTTACGGCCGTACCTGCGTGAGGTACCCGGCGGAAGGAGGTCTGGACGCGGTCGACTCCCTCGGTCTCACCTCGACTCCCGAGTCACACCGGATGTTCCCTCAGGCCACAAAAGACTCCCTTCACTCTAGAGTCACCCAGCCAACCACCCACGAACAAACACGACAAATTGACTAAACATTACAAAACAGACAAAACTAAACAGGTACTCCGCGAAACGAGAGAGAGACAGCCAGAGCCCTTCACATCCCGGACGAGCCCCCACAATTGTCACGACCGACCCTTGAGGTCTGCCCTGACAGGATCGGTCTAGGTGGGAGTGAAGGGAGTGACTGACCTCACTCGCCCCGCAAGAGACCACACAATAAAGATTACGATACAACACCCATTTATTCACACCAGCAAAATATACATTCCAACACACACACCATGCACAATCACAATCAAGCACTCCAACGCACACAACATGCACAATCGCAATCAAGCACTCCAACACCCACAACATGCACGATTATAAATAAACATTTCACCATACGACGTACACAATCACAATTACAGCATTCCAGCACATGTAACATATACACAATTATAAAGAAACATTTCCAGCATCGATCCCTTCTAACACCCTGCCGTGCGTCCACACCCCTGCCTCTGTCGGGCCTACTGGGAGCACCCTGTCGCACTAGGTGCTCCGAACCGGGTCGGTTCTCACAGGGAGTCGCTCTAAGCCGACACCCTCGACTCACAAGCGGGCAGTGAAGAGCGTGTCCCGGGGGGGGGGGGGGGGGGGGGGAAACGTGGCGCTGTTACTGGAGGTCCTGGACGGGGGTCAGGGCCGGCCAGTCAAGACGGCGGGCTCCTCTACCAGTCCACGGTCCCGACCAGGGCGTGGCCTCGACCAGCGCGTGGCACCATCCAGTCCGTGGTCTCAGCCAGCACGTGGCACCATCCAGTCCGTGGTCTCAGCCAGAGCGTGGCCTCAACCAGCACGTGGCACCATCCAGTCCGTGGTCTCAGCCAGCACGTGGCACCATCCAGTCCGTGGTCTCAGCCAGAGCGTGGCCTCAACCAGCACGTGGCACCATCCAGTCCGTACTCCGGGTGAAGCCCCCGAAAGGGGGGGAGGGAAACGTAGCTGGGAGGAGAGGAGAAAGGGAGGGAAGGAAGAAGGAAGGAGGAAGGAAGAAGGGTACTGGAACCCCGCCGTCAGTACAGTCTGACCCATGCTGTCAAATCTTAACAGCCACTCGCATGATGGGCGAGGGGAAATCTATTAAACGCACACAGTAAACCCATCGAATCAAGTCTTCTCACACGATGCAGGTAAAAGACTGCATTAAATCAACAGGTTATAAAACAAATATGAATTATCTTCACTCTTCTCACTCACATTTAACAATTTCCTTTCTTAGGACATAAACCAACACAGCGACCATCGCTTTATAACTGCCACCACATTTGCAAATAATAATTCAATGGCATAATTGTCACATTTTATAGCCACATTTCAAAATAACACAAATCTCTAACCACGCATCCGAACGACAAATCATGCGTACGCACGCTCGCAACATAAAACTCGTTCTCCTTGCACACACAAACAGACGGTGGCCGAAAGATAAGAGTCCGGCGAATGTGACAGGGGCGGACGAGCGAGACCAAGCAAGTTCCAACCCTGAATCACCAGGTTCTCTCCCTTCCCCACCGACTACCGCATCACCAGATGCATAAACAGGAGAAAGAATTTTGGAAATAATTTAGAATGGCCAGGTTAAAGATTGAATTAACCAGAGAAAAGGTCTCACACAATATTTCTCTTACAATTTCGAAAACAAAAGAAAATTGCGCAAAAGAGAGGACTAAGCGGCTAACAACAACAAACCAAAACAAACAGACCACGAAACGATGCTTACCAGCTACCCGTGGGTGACCCCGAAGAGGCGGGTCAAACGACTCTCTCTACCCTCTGTCCAGTCGAGAGGACAGAGGCGAAGATGCGGAAACAGAAGAAGTGATGTCCCTCTCCTACAGGCCGACTGCAGGAATTGAAAGTACTGACTGTACTCTCGATGATACGGTGAAGAACCAAGACCGGAGCAGGCGCTCCCAGAGACATCTTCCGCTCGAGTGAAGAGCTAACCTCCCTCAGCAATGGCGGCCAACATGCCATGCTGCGTCACAGAGTGAGCATACTTCAAACTAAAAGAAATGAAGCACGTGCGACAGGTAAAAAGACAGGCGAGAGGCCGATAGACAGAAAGTTCGAGAGAAAGGTACCGGCCACCCGTGAACCTGCAGGATGAATAGCACGGGCGGTGGAATTAGAGAGAGAGAGAGAGAAAGCAAACCGAAGTTGAGCTGAACTACACCAAGCAAGGTGCAACCGCACCACAAGCCACATTAAGGGACGGGTACACGACAACAGCAACGACAATAAATAAATGAGTAATTCCGCCACCCTAGATGGGTCGAACGTCGTAGGCCTCGTGACAAACTCGTGACAACAACCCAAGACCGTCCTTCGTTTTTAGAACATGCTATTGATAACAATTGCGGAACCCGAAGGGTTGCACTCATGAATTTTTTTACAAAGTCGTATGGTTTAAAATAAGTAAATCCAAGAATAATAATACAATTCTAAAAGTTGACAAATCAGGGACCAAAGTTAGCCAGTTAACAATACCTGATGGTTATTACGGGTTTTGCTCACTAAAAGAAGCAATGAGTAACTTCGACATTACTCTCAAACTTAACAATGCGAATCTGAAAACAATGTTGACCTTCAAACCTGAAGAGGAAGTAGGTTACTATTTTGATAAAGAGCTAGCTAAATGTTAGGCTTTGCAGCTGACAATCATAGATTTAGAGTTGCACCAAACAAAACTACTTATGAAGGGGAAAGTCCGCTCGATCTTGCATTACATTCATTACTCTATGTTCATTTGGATGAGCTGAGCACTGATGAAAACTTATATGATGGAAGGCCCTCAACTGTTTTAAGAGCTCTTCCGTCAGGAAAAGCTGCATATTGCGATTATGAAATTATACAATTCCCTAATTTACAGTTTAAAAGATTAATTTGTGGGAGGGTCGGATCATTTAATATAAAATCACAGACAAAACGGGGAAAGTTGTGAAATGTGATAACCTACACATTTTTTTAGAAATAAAATAATTAGTTGTTCTAAAAAATGTGCGCGCGGGCCAGAAGAATCAGGAGTTACATTAGCGCCTGTGAGGTGTATAACTTTAGAATTAAAAGACCTTGCAGACGTTGCGGACTTTGAACAGAACGGTGAGATAGGTGCTTTGTATGGCTTTGAGTACTCTAAAGATGGTGATTATAAACGCAAAGAGGTTGGCGACAACAAAAGGTTTCCTAAACTAGAACAACTACGCAATGTAGAAGCAAATAATGCTGGCCAGTATGAATATAAAATAGTTCGAAAACCTGACAGCAAATGGCACTTAGAACCATATTTAGAATGGGATATAAAATTTGAATTCATAAGCCCATTTACATTTTTTGACCGCCAAATAAGTTTCAGAAAAGCATTCAACTCTGGCCCTTTACATGTAAGTCTTATGCCAGAGGACAATAGTCGGAAAGAGATTGAAATAAAGCCGTATGGGAATAAACAGTACATCCTCCACAGAAAAGAATCGGTTTTGAAAGATGCTTCTACAAAATTACAGTTCATTCCGCAAATGAAATTAGGAGACACGTTCACAATAATATTTGAAATTTCTGTCTTAAAAGATGTGGAGAGGGATGGGGTTGTGGGCGTTAGTGACGTCCTTCTAAAAGGAATTCTAATCAGCTGGCAAAACTTAGATGTTGAAAAACTTAAAGTTACTGTCGTCATTCTTCACAATGGTGAGGATATTAAGGTCATAACAACAAGCAAAAAAATCAATATTAGTCTAAATAGAAACAATCTTACAGAACTAAATTGGATTAATCTTACACATTTAGGCCTTATAGGGTTTTATTATACTGAACAAGTCGGAATCAAGCGAACTCTACTCACAACACAAAACAGCGATTGGTCAGAGCAGCGTATCCCTCCGCAGAGCTGACACGCCGGACCAACGGACTAGTTGTTGCTCGTGCAACAACACGACAATTTACCACAACAACTCACAGACTTGACAACACCAACAACAGCCGATATCCTGCCCCGCCTTCTCTGGTGTAGAACCAAAGTAACAAAAAGGTAACAATCGGGAACGAAACCAACCTCCCGCTTCCATCCCTTCAATAATGAAGACTGGAATTCAAGAATATTGTATGTCTTATTTCCCCAGCACCCTACCTAGCCTAACCTTCCACCTTAACCAAAACCCCAATCTTACACACGCACACTCGCACACACACATATACACATATGCACACGCGCACACGATCTCGATCGCTATTTCTTAACTACCATTACTCCAAACACATGAACCGCTGGTTTACTACTGCCGATCGGTGACACACCCCCCTGCCTAAGTTTTAACTACAGGTTAAAACCAACAAAAACTTCTCACTCGATCGGCGTTTACTCACACCCTACCTATAACAATCCACCTCCACACCACTCACTCTGCCCTGCTGTTACTTTTGATGCACCCCATCATCATTCCAACAACATCACTTTTAAATACATCAATAACTGCAGAATACATTACTCAACCTGGTCCAATTCTGCCTTCCACGACCTTAACGCAGGCACTTACAGGCAGCCGTTACATTACGGTCTACATATACATTTCACAACTGAGGGTGCTCTGACCATGCACGACCGCTATGCAACACGTGCTACAAATACCACACCCCCAGCAACACTAGCTAGGAGGGCCCTGACACTAGCTCATATCCAAGCAAACTACCCGTCTGATCAATGGACACATGCATACACTGATGGCTCTGCCACTGAAGCAACCAGAGACGGAGGCGGAGGCGTGTATATCACGTACACGGATGGTGAAGAGCGATGCGCCATTGCGACGGGAAATTTCTCCACAAACTTCAGGGCAGAAGCAGATGCTCTGAAAGAAAGCAGCAGAGAGGCTCACCAGGAACCACAACAGGACCCATGACAATATCGTCATCTTCACAGACGCCCTCTCTGTTCTACAGGCTCTGCAAAACCCAAAATCAAAAGAACTGGACAAGCTGTCTGGCACCCTGGCAATACTAGCAAAGAGCGCAAATCTTACCCTACAGTGGATCCCTGCACACTGCGGGGTACAGGGAAACGAGATTGCCGATGCCCTGGCCAAGGAGGGCGGAAAGCTGGACCAGACAGACACCTCCGTGTCATACAAGGACGAAAAAACCATCGTCAGGAGCATTGTCCAAAAGGAATGGTCTCAGCGGCATCCGGCATACAACAAAAATGACAGCTACCACAGCCTGAGCAGGGCTGACCAGGTCATCATCTTGAGGCTCAGGACGGGTCACAACAGGCTGAACGCTCACCTGTATAACAAGATGAAGATCGGACAGTCAGAGATGTGCCCATGCCATACAGCTGCTATGACAACCGAACATCTCCTGCAGCACTGCCATCTGCATGACGCCCTGAGGAACGAAACGTGGCCTGAGGCAAAGGCCCTGAACGAGAAGCTGCATGGCGGCCAGGCAGCCCTGGAGAGGACGGCAGCGTTTGCGAGGCAGACTGGTGTATCCATCTAACGTGGTGATCGACGAAGAAGAAGAAGAAGTGTCATTGGAAGAGAATGACACTGACACATGCATATCTTCGTCAATGTCAACTTCACATGACACAGGTAAATGGAACTTATTCTCTCTCTCTCTCTCATCTCTCTCTCTCTCTCTCTTCTCTCTCTCTCTCTCTCCTCTCTCTCTCTCTCTCTCTCCTCTCTCCTCTCTCTCTCTCTCTCTCTACTGCAAGCGACTCAAGAAGTCTGCCGCCACATTGTCCTTTCCAGACACTGCCTGCACCGTAAACTGGAATGGCTGCAGTTGCAGCGCCCACCTTGTGATCCTCCCACTAACATTCTAGACCCCGCAGCTACCTTCCTGGGTTTCGTCCTCAATTTACAATGTCGCTTGTACCTGCAACCTGCTGTTGCCAAGTTTCTTTTGTCAACTCACACGTCTCAGCTACCTTGTTCCTTAAGTTGACGACGCCCTCTGCCGCTGTGCGGAACTCTTGCCTTTCTGGTTGTAACCAGAGATCCCTCAGTATCTGCATGGGCCTGCGCATCAGTGGCTTTCTTACAAGGGAAACTCTTGAGACTCTTCCCTTATCCACAGTATGCTGACACTGGACGCATGACTGGCAGTACCGACGAATGTCAGCATGCACGCCTGGCCAATAAAAATGGCGACCAACTCGCTCCTTGGTTCGGGTGGTACCTAAGTGTCCAGACATGGGTACGTCGTGGGCTAGCTTCATCACCGTGGCCCGTAGTTCAGCTGGGACGCAGATTTGACTCGCTACGTCCTTGGGACCCTCAAACGCCTGACCAGTACACCAGATTTCCGAGCGTACTCGACTCGTCCAAACTTGGTATGGAAGTGCGTCCCTGCTTCACACGCACTCCGACCCTTCCTCAAGGTTTCGTCCTGGTCCTGCATCTGAATTAACTGCTGGGTAGAGGTGTTCAGAATGCACTCCTCGACGGGCAGCGGTACTGGTTCTTGCTGCTCCCTGGCTCTCTGCGCGCGTGTCTGCACTGCTCCCACCAACGCCGGGTCTGCGTATACAGGCACACGTGTCCATTCGGGATCTCCTACTCTCTTTGCGAAGTTTCCGATCAGGACCTCCTGCACAGGGCTATTCATGACCAAAACCTCCAACTTCCCTTCGATGAATGGTGACTTCAACTTTATTACCGCCACAGGTAACACAGACCTACATCTGGATTCAGCCAACACTATTGGAACTGTCTCTCCTGTGTACGCGTCTGCTGGTACCAACCACTTGGCCACTACGGTGTATCCGGCACCAGTGTCTCGTAGTCCATTGGCCGGAGCTCCGTTAACTTCTACAACGCACGCAGGCTCGTACCGCTGCTCAGCGCATGGGCGACACAACGTAGGGACTACTCGAGCTTGGGGCTGGTCACAACAATGAACCGCTCCAACAGAATGGGGCTCAGGGCATTTCCTAGCGATGTGGCCTGGCTTCCTGCAGTTGAAACAGATTATGGTCGATCTAGGCCCTTCTGACCTCCTGTTCGGCTGCTGCAGTGCACCATCACTCTGTTGGGATTTCTGTGTGGGCTGGCTCCCTGCTGTTTCACGCCTATTACCCAGGTTGAGCTGGTTAACTGATCGGTCTTGTTTCGCCTTCCTCCCCAATCTTTTGGCCTCTGCTAAAACAGTAGCTTCCTTTGCCATTTGCTCAACATTTTCCGGGCATGTCTTCCGGACCTCAATCGTGAACTCTGGTGACAGCAACTGGTAAAACTGTTCTTGGAAAAATGCAGATCCTTTACATCCTCTGCCACATTCTCATCCTTGCCCGCTGCCGTACACCAGAGGGAAAACCACCGCTTCATCCTTCCCAGCACCTGGGCGAAAGTCTCAGCAGCGTCCTTCTTGATGCTTCTGAACTTTTCCCGGTAGGCCTCAGCATCTAGCCTAAAGTGGCTGAACAGGGCGCTCTTTATCTGCTCATAGTCGCCTAACTCGTCCACACTCAACCGCATCACTGCTTCTCTAGCCTTTCCTCTCAGCAGAGACATCAGACGTGTGGGCCATGAGGTCTCGCTCCACTTGCACATCTGGGCTACACGCTCGAATTGGGCGATGAAAGCGTCCACGTCATCGTTCTCTCCTAACGGCTCAAGATGGACACGCTTCGTTTCCTTTACCTCGATCAAGCGTTTCCTGTGCGCTGCTTCATCTGAGGCCTGTCTCTCCTGTATGTTTAGCTCTCGCTCTCTTGCCTCTAATTCAGCTTGCCGTGCTTGAGCTTCTATTTCTCTTATCGCCCTTTCTTCCTCCATCTTCTTCCTCTGCAGTTCCAGTTCCATCTGTCTCGCTGCTTTCTCCTCTTCGATCTTCTTCTGCTTCAATTCTAGCTCCCTCTCATCCTTCATCTTCTGCCTCTCTAACTCCCTCTGCCTAGCAGCTTTCTCCTCTTCAATCCTCCTCTGCTTCATCTCTAACTCCCTCTGCCTAGCAGCTTTCTCTTCTTCATCCTTCATCTTCTGCCTCTCTAACTCCCTCTGCCTAGCAGCCTTCTCTTCTTCATCCTTCATTTTCTGCCTCACTTTCTCCTCCATCCGGAGCTCCAACTCTGCTTCTCTCGCTATCTTCTCGTCTTCATTACGCACGGAGTCTGTAACGAACTTGGCGAGATCTCCCCCAGCTAAACCCATCGCCGCTCCCAACTTGGCAAACTTCGCATAAGCCCCCGTCCCCTGTTCTTGATCCACCCCCGCATCCTGGTCACTAACCTTAGGTTTGGTATCTGCCGTAGGGGCCTGTGGATCCATGACACTATCGGGGTCGTACTGCGGGTGGGCTCGGGTGTGTTTAGACATAGGGTACCCCTACCACCACAGAACTAGCAACAACCAGTATGCGATCTGAGCGCAACTGGAGGTACCTGACTACACACTTGCCCCTGAAGCAACCCAGCACAAGTACACACACTATTCTCAACGAGTCACGCAACCAGCATAACTCCACCCACACTCGTATATCTCATACATATACCGACACGGGGTCTAACCCACACAATATTACCAATGCGCTGTCTGGGCACAAACCCAATCACGTGACACCGTATTCCCACCGTCCACTGTGCATGCGCACCAGTTCACATGGACTACAAGTCACGGCCTCACTGTCTCTGGTAGGCCGCACCCACATGATCACAGTGCACTTGCACCCCTCAAGTCCAGGTGCACTCACAGCATACCCTATGCCACAACACTGCGCACCCTCGAGCACACACAGTCACCTGGGCTTACACTGCTCTTAACCCCCACAGGATATCCGAGCACACAGCGTGCACAGTCACGGGCTGGGTACCACTCTACTCACTGGGGTATACCACATATAAGGGGCACAACGCACACTCGGTACCCTCCGGCACCTCACCTACACTTTACTGCATAGTCACTCGCACTTCCAACAACCACTCAATATTTATTGATCACTCATACCTCACTCACACAGTAGCGCCAACCCATTCACACCAACACAAGTGCCCTGCCCAATGCCGATGGAAACCTGCCTGAAGTGAACAGGGACACTACGTACCACCTCCCAGGGTACTGGTACGCTCCCACCAACCACCCACTTACATTTCAGACAACGTACACACCGGACACCACAACCCCCCTACCTCCCTTCTAGCTACCTATCACCTACCCAGAACCACCTAAGTACCCCGCATCTCCACCAAATGTCAGGGTCGCTAAGCCGGACGGCCCTACCACCCCTACCCACGCCTATTACACACTAGAGCAGACAACACAGCACACTAACACAGCTTTACAATCATACGCACTTCTTTATTTCACACACACACTATGGCGCCACCACTCACGTCCATCCACACCCACACACCGGTATCCCACTCCTTTCCTGACCCGTACTACCCTACTACGACCCTGAGAACCCTAACCTATGCTAAAGCACCAGTTGCGGTATATTGCTGCGACCTAGGGACGCAGAGATAGCCCGCACACGTGGTGGCTAACTACTGGGGACACGGACAAACCCAAGGGACTCTAATATCTAAACTACTACCACCCACACCTCTCCCCAGGACCCACCCTTCTCTTTTGACCCGGGACCACTACCGCACTGGTCACTGCGTCCCTAAGGGAGGCAACAACAAGTACCCTACACTGTGCTGGCCACTACGTCCCAAAAGGAGGTAGTAGCTAACACCCTTAACCCTACTTCCTAACGCTACACCCTTCCTACTACACCTATGGGACCACCCATCCCGGCCCAGAGAGCTCCAGTCCTCGGCGCTGCACTTGGCCCCTCACAGGCTGACACCTCCCTGGAAGATTCTGCACCCTGGCGCTGACCGTGGCTTCCCCGCGGGCCGACCTCTCCCCGAAGACTCCACACCCCGGCGCTGACCGTGGCTCCCCCACGGGCCGACCTCTCCCCCGAAGACTCTACACCCCGGCGCCGACCGTGGCTCTCCTGCAGTCTGATTCCTCTCCCACGCTGAGCACGACACCCAACGTACACCAGACGCCCTCTCGACGAGTCCGGGGCTCGAAGGACTCCTCCTCCTCTGAAGGCCCCGCCAGACTCTGAGGGTGAGGGAAGGTCTGGTGCAGCGCCCTCTCTCAGGACGCCTGAACAGGAAGAGCAACAGGTGGCTGGAGAACTCCCGGAAGAAACCCGGTAGCAGGAGGAGAGCTGCCTCACCGGAGGCAGACGGCCTGGATGGTCTCCCTCTCCCGGAAAAGCAGCAGGCCACGGGAAACCGCCGCTCACCTGCCGGCACGCGGCAGTACTCTGCGGTGGTCTGGCCCCAGCCTCAGGACGGAAACAGGATACCTGCTGACACAACTGGACAGACAGACGTTCAACCACACCAGTTCTGCAACTGGCTGAAGTGGCTGCCAACAGAGACGACACAGAACCCGGCACAGGCCAAGGGCACACCAGACCCGACGAGGACTTGGCACTAACTATGACTCGAAGTCACTCAGCTCGACTAACGGCGCTGCTGCCGCAACTACAAGGCGCGTCCACCCCGACGAACACCAGGGACCGAAGTGAAGCTACCCCAACGCATTCTGACCTGGTCGGAATCAAGCGAACTCTACTCACAACACAAAACAGCGATTGGTCAGAGCAGCGTATCCCTCCGCAGAGCTGACACGCCGGACCAACGGACTAGTTGTTGCTCGTGCAACAACACGACAATTTACCACAACAACTCACAGACTTGACAACACCAACAACAGCCGATATCCTGCCCCGCCTTCTCTGGTGTAGAACCAAAGTAACAAAAGGGTAACAATCGGGAACGAAACCAACCTCCCGCTTCCATCCCTTCAATAATGAAGACTGGAATTCAAGAATATTGTATGTCTTATTTCCCCAGCACAATACCTAGCCTAACCTTCCACCTTAACCAAAACCCCAATCTTACACACGCACACTCGCACACACACATATACACATATGCACACGTGCACACGCTCTCTGTTTCTGAACTACCATTACTCCAAACACATGAACGGCTGGTTTACTACTGCCGATCGGTGACACATACACAGTATGTATGTTTGTAGGGTTTACTAGTTAGAGAACTAATAAATGCCGATTTCTGGCTTCCTCACCCCGAAACTTGTTGAGGGGTGAGGAAGCCAGAATCGGCATTTATTAGTTCCCTCCCGTCCATTGCCAGGGTGGCAGTGGCCGTGAAGTGCGTGATTCCTGCCGGGAATTTGCTTACCTGTCAGCTCTTGGAGGGGGGAGGGAGGAGAACATCGGACTCGCCGGAATAGTGGGGTTTACGTGTGTAAACAAACGCTCGTAAAACTGGGGTTCTTCGATGTGAGCGGGGAATTCCGTGAATGTGAGTGCTGTCTTGTGAGTTTCCGAGATGAACTCGGAGTGTCGTCGTGTATCTGCAAGTTAGTACGAACTGAGGCGTTATCCGCGAAGGTTGGGTTGGCCTCGTGCTCATGTTTGTTTCAGCCGTTGGGGCAGGGGTTCACGGTATGCCCTCGACCGACTTTTGAAGGTTTGGCTACCAGAGTTGACTGTCAATGTCTCGGTGTTCAGCGGCGGGTTCTGCACGTACCAGGGCGTTGGCTGTCTGGCAGTGTCCCGGCGACTGAGGGTGTCGTCCAGTGTGTCGTCCAGTGTGTGTCGTCCAAGTTGAGACTGTCGGTGTTTCGGTGTTCAGCGGCGGGTTCTGCATGCACCAGGGCGTTGGCTGTCTGGCAGTGTCCCGGCGACTGAGGGTGTCGTCCAGTGTGTGTCGACCAGAGTCGACTGTCGGTGTTTCGGTGTTCAGCGGCGGGTTCTGCACGTACCAGGGCGTTGGCTGTCTGGCAGTGTCCCGGCGACTGAGGGTGTCGTCCAGTGTGTCGTCCAGTGTGTGTCGTCCAAGTTGAGACTGTCGGTGTTTCGGTGTTCAGCGGCGGGTTCTGCACATACCAGGGCGTTGGCTGTCTGGCAGTGTCCCGGCGACTGAGGGTGTCGTCCATTGTGTGTCGTTCCTGTTGTCTAAGGTGAGCGGGTAAAGTAGCGGGAAATCTGGAGGGCTGTGTAGTTGGGTGTTTGCGGATATCATGGTTTCCTCAACTTTTGTGTTTCAGTTCCCGGAACTGGAGGATTTCCTTTTAATTTGATTTTTATTCGCAAAGATTCTTTCTATGTGAATTTGACTAAGAGGAGGAAATTTAAATGTGCGGAAGTTTGAAGAGAAGAAAAGAGATATGACTTGAACTTGAGGTCGAGGAAAAACCGTACATATGGGAATGAAATAATGTGCATTCCGGTTCTACACTGATACAGATAGGTGGATGTGTTACAGCGGTATTGATGTGCTAAGACAATATGTTGTACGTGGTAGTGGTCGCTGGTGTACAGAAATACTGGTTTCAAGTTTGATAAAGATTGGTTATTTTCGGAGTGTATGTTGGTATTGGAGGACGGGAACTTTTAATATTAAAAGGAGACTGTCACGCGGTGCGTGCCAGGTACGGAGGGCAGACTGCTTGTGATGTGTCTGGGCGTGTGTGAGGTTTATCGATAGGTGACGGGTGGTGGTACCTCGGATAGACACGTCTTGTAGAAGTTCACTTTTGGCGTTTGCGCTTGGAACTAAACCGGGTTGGATGGGCGGAAAGGAAAATTAGGGATCATTATATTAATAAAGGTGTTGTGTTTTTTTTTCAATTATTGTTAAAGATTTGCGGGTGAATTCATGATTGTTACTTGGTATAGGTTATTACGATTAGAAAATAGAAGAGAACAAATAAATAGCAGATGATAATAATAAAGGTGTTTAAGATATTTAGGAATTGTGCCTCAGAAGCCTACAGTTGGTGTATATATATGTATATGGTTGTTTTAGTCGACTGTGGTGCACCAGTATTCAAAGATGTTTTCCGCAGCATTGTGGTGTCAGTAGACAATGTATAGCAGCGCTCGGAAATCCTTGTCGAGCTTATGTAGTTGGTGATTGTCCTAGCGCTTGATAATTTCTGATGACATTTGTAGAATTGTGATTGTGCCTGCTAGGAAATTAGGATACCGGGTTCAATTCTATTATTTTGGTTTTGCTTGAAATGTGTTTGATTCTATTAAGCATGTTACTAAGTAATCGATCCTGAATTGTGACCGGTACTGGTGGTCACTAACGGTCGCATTGTTCGTTGGAGTGAATATGATTTATAATCTTATTGAATCATTGTCTTGGAGACCTCGATGGGGAATGAAGTCGTGGGTATGTAATTCAGTGTAATCACTTTTATGAAGGAACGGTTATAATTATGTTTGTGGCTGTTGATGGAAGTGGAAAGTCAATGAAATTGGTTTAAATGTGTAATTGAACATTTCTGTGAGAGAAGTTTGATGACAAGGTGGCTGGTTGTATAGGTCATGATTTAAAATTCCAGTCAGCTGTCGCACTTTGGGTTGTGACATGAAAACACTCAGAACCGTTTACTTTAGTGAAGCAACAAAGTTATAACTGTATTCTGCTGTGGTAGTAAGACATTTCCTTTGTCACAGGTTCTGGCGAGTTTTCTGTACCTCCCCTACACAGCAAATCTGAGGGTCGGCCTCTCGGGTGGTGGCAGTTGTCACTGCCACTTCCACTGTCATCCCTGCCCACTCCTCTGCCCGGAGTGGAGACGCACGTGGAGCCGGCAGGGTGCGTTCCGGTCGGGACGCGTCTCCCTTCCACAGTCCGGGGTGTGGCAGTTCCTCCGACTTCAACTCTGTGTCTTCAGGGTGGGCAGGTGTCTTGGAGGCTCGCCGCGGTATGCCGTTTGCGGGCGACTCGCGAGTGTGGTTGGTGCCCGGTGAGTAGGGGACCGCGCCCTTCGACGCGTCACGACTCCTCCTACTTCATGTCAAGCGCTTCAGTGAAGGTTTTTGCGTTGGGCAGTGCATTAGTGTGAGGGCGTCGTAAAGCAGACCGACGTCTACATAATCATATTGGGAAACGCTGTGTCGCCGTTGTTTTTTTTTTTGGTGTGTGTGTTTTCTTTTTTTTTTTGGAAGGAGTTTGTTTTTGTTTTTTCCTTGCATGTGTCAAGCAACCGCCAGGGACTTCGAATGAAGTGTTGAAAGTGCAACATTGGGTTCGGGTTACTTGAACAATCTGCGTTGAACATTTTGGGGGTTAAGTTTGGGTGTCCGGGTAGTTTGACACCGGCACATAAAAAATTAGTATAAAGAGTACATTTTGGAAAAAGAAAACATCACGTGGGCATATCGGGTTTTATGGGTATCAACCTTGCTTGCTATTTCAGCCCGGGATTACCAGGTGATGTGGTTTCACCCTTGTCCCTTTTGGTATTAGCCTTCAGTGGGCTGAGGTGTGTGTCTATGCCTCCTGAGGGAAGGGTCGTTATATGTAGATGTGCAGTACATGCGTGCACAGGTATGCATAAGGGGCCATGCGCTGATGGTCGGGTATTGCTGTTAGTATAGTTGGATTCTTGTGGGCTTTGTTTTTTTTTTTGTTGTTTTTTTTTTTCTTTTTGTGTGGGGAAAACTGCCTGTGTGTGTTGGATATATAGAGGTCTTGGTGTTTCATCTGCCATTCTGTGGGTGAGAGTGCGTGTGCGAATGCAAATAAAGCCTTATGTTTGTGCACCGTATTTTCTTTGTGTGTTTGTTGTGTGGCGTTCTTACCTTCAGTAAAAGGGGGAAAGGGGTGGTTATAACGGGGGATATATTAATACATATATCCCTGTCTACTGTCTTATACAGTGATACATACATACACACATACATACATACGTGCATGGATGTATACATACATACATACATACATACATACATACATACATACATACATACATACATACATACATACATACATACATACATACATACATACACAACCAAACAAACGATGTATAAACAATCAATTAATTCATAAATAATGAAGAATACCAATGATTTGTGATAGTTGGACAACCTCCAGAGCATGTTTAGGTGGGCTGTAACTGTTGACACTGACAAACATGCCCACGTTGTAATGATCACGGAAGTCGTTGACGTGAAACACGATCCAGATCTCATTGTCCTCAGCGACATAGACAGGAAAGGGATCATGTTCAGGCTCACACCCTGTCCACCTGACTCTGTTCCATTGGACCAGTGGTTTGGCGTATATTGACGTGTGGACATATTTCTCGTAGATCATGACAGAGTTGGAACACGTGCAAGTCTGATGAAGGAAATGAACGTGCATCCTGTCCTGGCCGTGACCCGTGGGGTGGATAGCCGATCTGAGTGGACTTTGCCTTTCAAGAGAAACAACCAGCGTGCAGTTCAGAGATCCATTTTGCAAAATATCTGCTGAGTTGATCTGGGATGCAAAGAAATGTATGGTGGCATTAAATACACTGAAGTTCAGTCGGTTGTTTTGAGAGACCATGCAAGCAAGAATGTCCGATGTCTGCACAGTCACATTTTCTGTCAAGAACTGGCTTTCGCTGTTGGTTTGGATATTTTTGGCATTATCTTGTGGACTACGCGATGAATTTTCTGGGGTCTGTTTTTGATGATGTTGGGAGTTATCCAATGGCGCTTCTTGGCTTTCTTGTGAGTTCTGTTCCTGAGCATCCATAGCTGTTTCCTGGCTTTCTTGTGAGTTCTGTTCCTGAGCATCCATAGCTGTTTCCTGGCGGTCTTTTTGAGGCTGTTGAGGGCAGATGTGCCACTGTCGGGTTTTGTGTTCACTGCACACAGATGGAAAGTGCCATAGCTGTTAGATGGCTACCACATGAACACTGAACAGTGGAAATGACGTGATAATCTAATCAGTGTTTCCAGTGACAGGGCAGACGCTGATTTTAAACTGCTTGTTCTGATGAAATTTGTACGCAAAACAAAAATTGAAAACAATGGCAAATCAATCTGCTTGCTGGATGTGACTCTCTGCCAAACTGCTCTCGAGGTGAGAGAGAGAGAGAGAGACAGAGAGAGAGAGAGAGAGAGAGAGAGAGAGAGAGAGAGAGAGAGAGAGAGAGAGAGAGAGAGAGAGAGAGAGAAGAGAGAGAGAGAGAGAGAGAGAGAGAGAGAGACTGACTCACGTATGTCATTTTACAGGATGTAATTATTGTGAGTGTGTCCTTACGAATGGTTTCTGACAATTCAGTCAACATTGTTTATATGAGCATCATTCAGTTTATTTGACGTAAGTGACACTGACATTGAAGAAAAAATTACTGTTCCACCAAATGAAAAGGACAAACAAATTACAAAACAAACACGACGCGTTACAGTTGCTTTGGTCATGTTCAGGCAATACAAACAACATGTACGTGAATGACATCAACGTTGGTGTTCTACATGATTCGGGGTCTGACGTTTGCAAATCATTTGATATTTCTGACCAGTGCACTGGCCAGACCTACCATTGTGTAATGTTTGGTGGTAGGGTGCAGGTGTTTTCCGTCACTGAAGTTCCAGTCCATTTGCCATTAGAGAACAGTAATATGCCGACTCTAGGCCACTTTCGCCCTCAACCAGTTTTCGGGCGAAAGTGACCTAGAATCAGCATATTACTGTTCTCTGACAAGTAAGACTTCAATAACCAAAAAATAACGATTATCTACAGACAGACATACTGTGTAGGATTATCCGTTTTCAATACTAATTTACTAAACTTTTCAGATTTCAGTTTTTGCTTAATCCTGTGTTTTTCCTGATCGTTTTCAATAACATCATTTTCACGCAAACATTCTTCAAATGAGTCTCTGTCTTTCATGTGAAATAACACTACAGTCTTTAACTGTTCTCTAAAGTCTTTTAAAACTGAGTTATATTTTTGGCATAAAATCCACACACTTATCCTGGCATGTCTTCCACTGAAAGCAAGTTTGATAAAGTGTTCTCTTTTTAACTGTCTCTTTCTGCCGAACAGTCATCTATAATAAATAGTGTCTGCGTTCCTTCAAACAGTCTATAAAACTGTTCTAAACACTCACTCAGTTTATTGCTAGGATCAACTAAATATATGTCATCATCTGTCCATATAAACCTTCTATCATGATATGCTTTGTTCCATTTAAGTGTTGGGCAGAAAATTACAATATGATCAAAATTATAACGATAAACTGTTTGTAACAGGTCGAGGATAAATATTGTTTTTCCACAACCAGTCTGCCCACAAATCAATGAGCAATGAGGAGTTTTTGTCATAAAGTTTAACTGCTCCATAGTTTTATAACAGAACTTAATCTAATCCAGTTATTATTTTTATCATACTCTCTGTCAAAACTTGTTCAGTATAATAAAACCCTATAAGGCCTAAATGTGTAAGATTAATCCAATTCAGTTCTGTAAGATTGTTTCTATTTAAGTCAACAGTGATTTTGTTGCTTGTTGTTATAACCTTAATATCCTCACCATTGTGAAGAACGACGATGGTAACTGTAAGGCGTTTAACGTCTAAGTTTTGCCAGCTAATATTAATTCCTTTTATAAGGTCGTCACTAACGCCCACAACCCCATCCCTCTCCACATCTTTAAAGACAGAAATTTCAAATATTATTGTGAACGTGTCTCCTAATTTTCTGCTTGGAAAGAACTGTAATTTTGTAGAAGCTTTTTTTACAACTGTTTCTTTTCTGTGGAGGATGTACTGTTTTTTTCCCATACGGCGTTATTTCAATTTCTTTCCGACTATTGTCGTCCGGCATAAGACTTACATGTAAAGGGCCAGAGTTGAATGCTTTTCTGAAACTTTTTTGACGGCTAAAATATGTAAATGGGCTTATGAATTCAAATTTTATGTCCCATTCTAAATATGGTTCTAAGTGCCATTTGAGGTCAGGTTTTCGAACTATTTTATATTCATACTGGCCAACATTATTTGCCTCTAGATTGCGCAGTTGTTCTAGTTTAGGAAACTTTTTGCTGTCGCCAACCTCTTTGCGTTTATAATCACCATCTTTAGTGTACTCAAAACCATACAAAGCGCCTATCTCACCGTTCTGTTCAAAGTCCGCAACGTCTGCAAGGTCTTTTAATTCTAAGGTTATACACCTCACAGGCGCTAATGTAACTCCTGATTCTTCTGGCCCCGCGACATTATTTTTTAGAACAACTTATTATTTTATTTCCAAAACAATGTGTAGGTTATCACATTTCACAACTTTCCCCGCTTTGTCTGCAATTTTTATATTAAATGATCCAACCCTCCCACAAACTAATCTTTTAAACTGTAAATTAGGGAATTGTATAATTTCATAATCGCAATATGCAGCTTTCCCTGATGGAAGAGCTCTTAAAACAGTTGAGGGCCTTCCATCATATAAGTTTTCATCAGTGCTCAGCTCATCCAAATGAACATAGAGTAATGAATGTAATGCAAGATCCAGCGGATTTTCTCCCTCATAAGTAGTTTTGTTTGACGTAACTCTAAAACTATGAACGGCTCGATTGGCAGTTGTAAAGCCTAACATTTTAGCTAGCTCTTTATCAAAATAGTACCCTACTTCTTCTTCTTCAGGTTTGAAGGCCAACATTGTTTTTAGATTCGCATTGTTAAGTTTGAGAGCAATGTCAAAGTTACTCATTGCTTCTTTTAGAGAGCAAAACCCGTAATAACCATCAGGTATGGTTAACTGGCTAACTAATTGGCCTCTATTATTAACTTTTTTAATCTTATTATTCTCCTTGGATTTGGTTATATTAAACCATACAACTTTGTAGAATATTTCATGGAGCGCGACCGTTTTGGCTCTGCAATTGTTATCAATAGCATGTTCTAAAAACGAAGGACGGTCTTGGGTTGTTATTGTTACAAACATTTTTAAAACGAAATAAAAATGAGCGCATTCAAATATAGTAATGCAAAATATTCTGTTGGGCCGCACTACAATCTTAAAAACATAACAACTGATACTCTTGACATTGCTGTGACCCAGACTGTCACTTTTCATAAAAAGGTGAGTACTCCATTGAAGAGCTATCTTAACCCCCCTATTGAAAACGACCACATCCAGAAAGCGTGGTTTAGTCATCCGATGCAGTTTTATCAGAACCAGTTAAACTTTGCTGTGTTTTGCGCATCAACTGGGTGTGGAGTGTCGTATGCCGATCATTTAAATCACCATGATCCTTTGGTGAGGTCAGTGTACAGATTTCATTTCTATTACACCTTCAGACGTATTTTGACTGAACTGCAAGCTCCATTACCAAATGACAAACCGTTCAATCCACTCAGCAACCGAATAGACATGAAGGCTTTTGAAAGGATCTGTAACGAATTCAATATTAACATCAAGACAGGCTTTAGACAAAAGTTGGATCTTAATCATGGCCTAGGCGCCCTTTATTTTCGGGGCACGCACGGAAAGTATAACTATGACTGGCATCCTCCTTTCAAATCTTTCTTTTCAGGCATAACTGTTGAGCCCGGGTCCCTACAGCAAGAGCATAAAACAGCATGGACAACATTTATCTTAGACACTTCTAAGGGCCTAACTAGGGCGGGAATAGAACGAATAAACGACTCTATTCGTACTTACGTTTGGTGTTTGCTAGGTTCGCAAGCACAGGCAAGATCGAGCATAACTGATCCTTCTACTGGCTTTGACGCGCAAAAACAATACTTAGCAAATTTAGAGGACGCCATTAATTCTACAGTTGATTTACCTTCAAGTATTAAAAGATACCAAAATGTTTTACAATACGCAAGATCGAAAGTAGACTTTGCTGTTGGCACTGGTTTATACATGCTGCCTTCTGACCTCAGACTCCAGATAGGTACAATAATAAACTATAATAATGAAATTCTTATAGCAGGCAATGAACAGAAGGTTGGGAAAAACGACATAAATTCTGAGCCAGTAATATTACAAACAATAAAGAACGCCCAAGAATAAGTCATCCAATCCCCGAGGCCCAAAGCCCAAAGGCCATGAAGACTCAGCAAAGCTCGCGGACTCTGTTCGCGATGACCATGAATATGAAAAGACAGCGCTTGTTCTTGGATTAACTGGCATAGGATTACTTGGTCTTTATCTTACTAAATATTAACCCGACTATGAAGAGACCTAATGCCCATAAGTGCTCGGCCATAAAGCCAACTACTTTGCTTGCAGTAGACAAAAGCAGCTAACAACACCCCCTAATATGCCAGGTAAAGAGTCTATAGCTTTACCGGCTAATTTTTTTAATAAATCCGCAAGATGATCAAGCTGTTTTTTTACCCACGATTTATCAGGCGGTGATGGAGGCGATGGCGGTGGAGGCACCGGGCGTTGTCCGCCGCCGCCTGTAATAGCCATCACCAGTGTACTTATTGCAAATCCTAAGGCCGTTATAACGCTTGCAAATGTGACTCCTTGCTCTCTAAACAGTGTTCTTATTCTTTCTGCTAGCGTTGTGTCTTCATATAAAATTCTTTGGATAGTTTCTCTTATTCTGCTCACTTGAGTTCGTAATTGTTCTCGGTTAGTAGACAGCACTTCTAGTCTTGCTGATCTTTCTTGTTCAAGATCTTTTAGTCTTTGGGTTATTCTTTCTTTAATATCATGTCCTAAGTTGGCGTCATCAGCCTCAACGAGTTTTTCTTTTTCTCTTTTTATATGCTCATCTAGTTCACCTAGTTTTGCTAAATTGTTTGTTAATTCGCCTCTGATGCTTCTCAAAGCATGATCAAGGGCTGTTAGTTCTCGCATGGGTAGCGGTGAGTCGTGTATAGTCTTTAACGCTGTTTCTTCTGAAAAACTGGTTTCTGCTTCTATTGCATTTATTAATTCGTCTGCCGATTGATTTAATTCTTTAAGTTCCATGTTTTGCATTTGGTTATCTGTCGGGAGTTCTTGTAGTGTGTTTTGAAGTTTAGCAACTGCATCCCTATCTAATTTTGGTTTAGCAATGCCAAGGCGATTTTGTACGCTCGCAGGGAGTCTTTGTCTAATCGAACCCACGGCTAAAAACTTTGATGGGTCTTTTTTAGTTGTAAGCCGAACAAGTTGTCCTTGGTCGTTTTTCACAGACAAATGACCATCTTCTAATTCAAATCATTTGGGTCTATAAATTCGGGAGGTTCTTGACCTAAACTTTTGTAAAATGCTTCGACCGTACTTTCTGTTAATTCACGCCGCATTGAGAGCGTTGAGCGATGCTGTGTCAAAGGGATCATTTCACTCATGTCGTCTCCAGGATCAAAAACATCATAATCTTCTTCACCTTCAATGCCTGCCATGTTTTTAAATAATTAACTTTTTATTTTGCTTCATAAAAATGTCGCAAACATATGGTTCAATTCTTGGTCCGCATAGAAGACTGAAAGAGCCCTTTGGCGTGAAGGGAAATAAGCGGACTATTACTGTTCCAAATAATCCATCTACTATTGATGCAGATCAAATTCTTACTGTCAAATTTCCAGACCTAGGAGCAGATGACGTGATTGTGCCAGGCTCTGGCGTCTTACTTTCAAAATAGTACTCGCTTCAACAACAGACACAAGCAGGACAGTTGTCCAGAATTTGGGGCGGGCAATCGTTAAGAAAATTTCTTTAAAACTTGAGGGGCAAGAAATATTTTCTTTACACAATGCAGACATATTTTTAACCTATTCTGATCTATGGCTAACCGGGAATGAAAGGGATGATCTTGCGTTTCAAGGAATCGAAAATGAAGAAGCACTAAAACTTAGAATAGGCGCCGCAGTCGCCGCAGATGCTAAAAGCAGCAAAAAGTCTGTAGCTGTAAATTTTGCGTATGGAAATCGTTTTTTCCATTCCCTTAGATTTGAGTTGTTAA
Organism: Conus ventricosus; assembly: GCA_018398815.1. Classification (NCBI taxonomy): domain Eukaryota; kingdom Metazoa; phylum Mollusca; class Gastropoda; order Neogastropoda; family Conidae; genus Conus; species Conus ventricosus. The sequence goes on along the minus strand of JAFLJL010014392.1, from coordinate 43,995 downwards.
AAGCGCATGCGCCATACTTTCAAGGAGCATTAAAAGACAGATTGTCATATGAACTAACTTTTAATGAATACAAACGTGTTATCAGATCAACAGACCCCGAAGCAAAGTACAGCATTTCTGACATCTCGTTAGAGTTTGACGTTGTAAGCAACCCTAACTTAGCAAGGCTGATTGAGCAACAATATCAGTCAAAATTAGCAATATATTACGAAAGAGTGATTCATCATACAACATATCCCAGAAGCAGGGCAGACGCTATATGGAATTTTAGTTTTAGTGTCGCAGCAAGATCGCTTAAAGGTATTTTATTGCTGTGCGAAGATGAAGAAACCGTTCAAAAGAGGAAGTGAAAAGTTTTTTAATCCTAAAATAACGAAAGTACAATGTTCGATTGAGGGTAGTCCTAACCAAATCTACGCTAGCGGGCTTAAACCTTATCAGCATTTTGATGAAATAAGAAAACTGTTTGGAGGCGGGAGGTGTAGAAATCCAACAGTTGACCTTGTGTCTAAAGATTTACATCTTCACAATGTTAGGCTTGATGATTATTTAACAACGAAATACGGTTTATGGATTGACCTAAGGTCAACAGAGGACAATCAGTTGCATGGAAGCGGGAGAACTGTGAGAGACGTAATAAACATTCAAATTGATAAAGAAGAAGAAGCCGATAAAACCGCTTAATGTACATTTGTTTTTAATATATGATGCGCAGCTGAATATTGAAGATAACAGATTAAAAGATATACAATACTAAATTATTTTTATTTAAAAAAAAGCATGTCTGTTCAGGTTTATCCAAATGTGCCTACAGCGCCGCCAAAAGAAGGGATAGTAGAAACCCCTAACATAAAAACCTTCAGATTAACAAACATTACACAAATGCAACAAAAACTAGAGCAGGACCTTTCAAAATAACAGTAAAACCAAACGAAGGTATTCTGCCGCCTTTAATGCTGTTACATATGTTAATACTGAAACATCAACTATAAGTGCTCTATCAGCAGGAACGAGTGTTGGTCTCTTAGCAACGGGCATAGGCGCACCCGCGGCTTTACCTCTAGGCAGTTTGTCTTTAGCTCTTGGCGTGTGTTCATTAGCTGTAGGTGCTGCTAGCAAAAAATTAAAAACTAAACTCCAAAGCACACAGCTATGGTTCAACTAATAACGGCTAAACTTAGTTCGTTTAAACTGACAATAAATAAAGCACTAGCTGACTCAAACATCACGGATGAAGAATTTAACCGTTTACAGGCCGATTTTGATGACTACAAAAGACAAAAGTTTGATCTTCAAAGAAAGGCGAGGACAAGTTTTTCTCAACAGCCAGACGCCGAGCAGATAAAAAAGGAATGCTTAAAAAAAGTAAACGAAACATTAAACTCTGTTCTAAACAGCTCACATTAACAATACCAAAAGGTGTTTATACTTTAGTTTTATGAGTCCAAGCACAAAAAGACCGTTGATATTAATTCTGATTAAGCCGTTGTATTTTTTTAAATTTAAATAAATATGTTGGCTTAGAAAAGAAAGACAGAATGCTAAGATATATGAAGGCCCAGATGAATTGTTTGAAGGAATGCTCGAGAAAGAGCGTTTGTCAAGAGCCCTGAATGATATTGATTTAGAAGTTATTAATCCAGAAAACGTGCGGGCAAGTGTTGTTCATGCCATTTCTCAAGTTCCAGGCAAACTAACAATAGACCCGCCAGTTTAAAGTAATGTTAGCTGTTTTAATCGACTATGTAACAATAAATGAAGAAAATCTAGAAGTCTGGGTCTCGACTAAACAACAGACTATTCTTTCCTCTAATGACTTAACACCCGGTTGGGCAGACGAACTGCTTACACAGTTTGACGCTGCCGCTGAAGAAGCTAAAATGAGAGGCTCTGGTTGGTCAGAGGGCGAAGTCTTAGAGATCAGATTAAAACAGGCTAAGTATGCACCGATTGTAGGCAAGGCTTACATTCCGCTACCTCGGGAGTTAGTTTTAAAGAGAGCAGTTTTAAACATAAAAAATTCAGACAACAAATGTTTCATGTGGTGTGTTCTTGCAAGGCTGCATCATGTCCGCGAACACGCAGAGAGAGTGACTAACTATCGGCAATACGCCAAGATCTTAACTTCAATGGAATATCCTTTCCTGTTAGTGTAGACCAAATTGATCAGTTTGAAGAACAAAACAACCCAATAACTGTTAATGTATACACATGGGATGAGGAAACAAATTTGGTGCCAATTAAAGTGTCCAAGAACAGTCCAACAATAGGCGAACCAGCCAAAAGTCATGTGGACTTACTCCTAATGTTTTCGCCAGCAGGGCTGCCCCATTACACATTGATACGCACAATGAGCAGATTATTAGCGCATACTTCAAAACATGAACATAAACAAGAATTCTGTAGAAAATGTTTAACAAGAATTCCAACCGCTCAAGCCGCGCTTGAACATATAAAACATTGTAAAAGTTCTGTAGACTGTAAGACAGAACTAACTACGCCCCCGCCAGGATCTAAAGTTAGTTTTAAGAACTGGAAACGGCTGCAAACAAGTCCATACGTAGTTTACGCAGACTTCGAGTCGCTTATTGTTCCTTATGAAGGGCCAGCACCACAAAAACTTCGAAAAACAGTCTTAATGAGTAATCATCAGATTTGTTCATTTGCCTTCATTATTGTTAGGTCGGATGGCGTTTATTCAGAACCAGAATTATATAGAGGACCAGATGCTGCAGAAACATTCTTAAAACGCATGCAGCAAGTGCGTAACGCCTGTTCTAATAATCTAAACCTATCTGAAATCATAATGGCGCCTGAAGACCAACAACAGTATGACTCAGCCACGCATTGTTGGATTTGCGGTTTAGAGCTAACGCCCAAGAGTGTAAACCCCACAGTAAGAGACCATGATCACATTAGTGGGAAGTTTAGAGGTGCAGCGCACAGTAAATGCAATCTTCAACTAAAGTTTGATCCAAAGACATGGAAGCTGCCTGTATTCTTTCACAACTTGCGAGGTTATGACTCTCACCTTATAATGCAAGCAGTAACCAGCGCCTTCAGGGTAGCATGCATTGCACAGTCATCAGAAAAGTACATGTGTTTCACTTAAATAACATGTCTTTCTACGACTCTATGCAACACATGATGGGCTCATTAGAGGCACTGGCTATGTCCTTAAAGTCCTGCCCAATAACGGAAGAATATTTTGACTCAACTCTTGTTAGAAAGGGTGTTTACCCTTATGAATACATGAACAGTTGGGAAAGGTTTGACGAAGATACACTTCCGCCTAAAGGCGCGTTCTTTTCTAGTCTTAGAGGAAAGGACATCAGCAACTCCGATTACCAGCATGCTCAAGATGCTTGGCAAAAGTTAGATTGTAAAACGATGGGAGACTATCATGACTCCTATTTAATGGCAGATGTATGTTTGTTGGCGGACGTCTTTGAAAATTATAGAAAGACCTGCATGAAACATTACAGTTTGGATCCTGCGCATTATATTTCTGCACCCGGGATGAGCTGGGACGCTTTCTTAAAGTTTACTGGAGTACAGATTGATTTATTGTCAGATTTACCAATGATTCAGATGATTGAAAACGGATTGCGTGGGGAATTAGTATGGCGTCGCATCATTACTGTAAAGCAAACAACAAATACTTGGACGATTATGATCCGAGTAAAAGGTCTAACTATCTTATGTATTTAGATGCAAACAATCTGTATGGATGGGCCATGGCGCAATCACTTCCATTACGCAACTTTAAAATGTACACAGCGGCGACCCGAACAATATTCAAAAGGCATTAAAGTGGTTGGGCAGTTTGGCGCCAGATCAACAGCGCGGTTTCATTCTAGAGGTTGACTTAGAATATCCTCATGAACTCCATGACCAACATAATGACTACCCATTAGCAGCAGAAAGTCTAAAGACGAATCCAAGAGAGCCGCCTAAACTTGTGCCTAATCTTCGAGGCAAAAAAAATTATGTCTGTCATTACAGACTTCTGCAATTTTATTTAAGACATGGTTTGAAGTTGACAGCAGTTCATCGCATAATTGCTTTTGATCAAGAGCAGTTCATGAAACCATACATCATGAAGAACACTGATCTCAGAACTAAATCCACAGATGCTTCAGAAAAAGACTTTTCAAGTTGATGAACAACAGCTGTTTTGGAAAGACTATGGAGAATCCCCACAAACGTAAAGATGTCAGATTAGTCACCAGAAGAGACGAAGCAATTAAGCTGACTTCAAAACCTAATTATCAGGACTTCAGAAGATTTCATGATCAGCTTTTTGGCATAATGATGAAAAAAAAGAAAGTCAAATTAGACAAACCTGTATTTATTGGGTTTACTGTTTTAGAATTATCAAAGCTTTTGATGTTAGAGTTTCTTTATGACTACTTTAAGCCCTCGTATCCTGAGTCCAGAGTACTTTACACAGATACAGACAGTCTTGTTATAGATATCCCTACTAAAGACAATCTATAAAGACATGGAAACCGAAGTAGCTAAAGGGCATGCGGGGTGGTACGACACATCTGATTATCCTAAAGATTCGCCTTTGCATTCAATTACTAACAAGAAGGTTTTAGGAAAGATGAAGGATGAATTATCTGGAAAGGTGATCAAGGAGTTTGTTGGTTTAAGGTAAAAAATGTACAGTATTTCGAGCCAGGAGAAAATCATTAAGAAAAGCAAAGGGAATATCTCGCAGCGTTGTGCAGTCAAAACATATCACATGACAACTACAAAGAAGCATTGTTTGGCAATAAGACTTTTCATCATGACAACGTAAAACTGCGATCTAATCTACATGAGATCAACACAACAGTTGTAACAAAGAAGTCATTAGATAGAACAAACACAAAACGGGTGTTTGTTAATCCGGAGTTTTCATATGCAATCGGGCACTGGAGACCGCATAAACAGGGGGTTTTATATTTTTCATCAACTTTTATTATAAGATCAATCATAGCTTCATCCAATTCATTTAAATCTTTTCTCATGTTTGCTTGATGCGTTCGAATTTTTTTATTATGTGAGCACAGAAAAAAGCAAAGTCCTGGTCAACAGCACAACCAACACCCCATGCTGAAATCTAACATGAACGGACAACAGCTTGAAGAAGTGGGCGCTTTCAAATACCTTGGCGCCACTCTCACCAAAGACGGTCGCTCTACAACAGAAATCAAAGACCAGACTAGCGATCGCAACAGCAGCAATGGCAAAGCTAAACAATGATCTGGAAGAGCAGGGAGATCAGCTTTCCTACAAAGATGAAGCTGTACAAGTCCCTGGTGCTGTCCATCCTGCTGTATGGCTGCGAAAGCTGGACCATGACAGCAGAGACCACCAAGAGATCCAGACGTTTGAAACTAAATGCTTCTAGGCGCTTGCTCGGGATCTCTTGGCAAGACCGGAAGACAAACGACGTTGTGAGGAGCCAAATAACATCACTTGCAGGCCCCCAAGAACCCCTCTTGGCACAGTCAAGAAGAGGAAGCTGTCGTGGTTCGGGCATGTCATACGCCACAATTCACTGCCCAAAACAGTCATCCAGGGCACGCTGGAAGGCGGCAGACGAAGGGGACGACAAGCCAAATGCTGGATGGACAACATCAAAGAATGGACCAGGATGGATGGCCCTACGCTGATGCGACATGCAGAGGACGGGGGCCGGATGGCGGTGTCTGGCTTCGAGAGTGTCTCTCATCTCTCCTCTACGCCCATCATGGGCAAGAGAATGATGATGATGATGATGATGATTAATCCCGAAATGTTTCCTTAATAGCATTACACGCATGAAATGATTCCCGTATCATTTTTCAAGGTCTCTTCCTTTACCATTCTTGTTTCGTTCTGCGCTTCCTTCTGGCCTTCCATTTTAAACCAAAATATGTTTACGTAAATTAATTAAAGCAGAACTGTGTCTGGCGGAATTATCTGCAGTTCTTCTTTCACAAAAGATCTTTGAGGAGCTGGTTGTTTTGTTGTGTCAGTTTCTCGTAAATAATACACGGGCGGATTCATTTTTACAATTCTATTTTATTTCGTACGGGTCAACACTCCAAACCCGGGTCTGTTGCCCTGATGCGAGTGTCCCCTTCTGCTTCCCCGGTAAATAAAAGGGACCTTACTTTCAATCCAAACGGTAATAGTTTGCCGGATGAAGACTCTCCTTCAGCAACATTTATTGTTTTTCTTTTGATTGCTTGTACTGGTTTTAACCCTTTAAATTCTTCATTATTCATTGCGCGCAAAACTGAGGGCAGTCTTTTTAACCCATTCTGTGTTGCGAGAATTGTCAATAAGCTCTCTGTGATACTGGTCGGAGAAAAGTCTTTCAGCTAACTGTTTGTTAAAGTTTTTCAACTAAAGCCTGTGATCTGTGAACTCCTGGAATGCCTCTTCTAATGGTAACTCTATGTTTTAAACAATAATTGATTCACTTGGCCTTTAAATTCTTTTCCGTCATCGACTTGAATCATGCGAGGATAAGTTAAGGGGCCTCGTTGGTATATCAGTTGTATGGCAACAGCAACAGCAGAAGCACTCTTTGTGTTAATGGTTCCGCATCTTTGTATCTTGAAGCTATGTCAATGACTGTAAGTGCGTACTTAAATCTTTTTCGTCTAATCGTATCAGAGGGGAAATATAGAAGATCCATTTGATGGGTGTCGTTCGGTATTGTATTCACAAAGTGTGGTCTCGGTATTCGTTTGGGCGCAGGTAAATAAATTTGCCAATCGCTTGTTTAGATAACCATTCTTTTGCTGTTTGTTCACTGTCCCTGCCGCTTGGCTTAGCTTTTGATTGCTGTTTTTCCTTTCCAATATCCTTTGGCGAATAATAGATTTTGTTCATTTTTATTCAGCCAATGTTAGTGCAACAAAATACACGGCGGTCATACCAACGACAATAAACCCGATTTCTTGCATCTTTGTTTTTCTGAGGGGTTTAAAAGTCGCTAAATTTTGGTGGGGCAATGTTCCTGATTGGTTTGCCTGTTACAAGATAATATTCTTTTATTGCTTGGCAACATTTTTAAATGTGTAAGCTGCAGTCCCGTTTTTTCAGTGTGTTATTAATAAAATCTAACTGCTCAAGTCTCTGCTTTTCATAGGCGTCTTTTGCAACTGCTAGTTGCTCCATAGCTTTGTTATGTCTTTTTCTCTCGCCGTCATCCCGCAGTTTACTAAATGCGAAATTACTTCCACTAAAAGCGAGCGCATTCACCACAGCGCCGCCTATCATCATTACGAGTGAAGCCATTTTTTATAAATGTATTTTTTATTTACATATTTATACTGTCTGGAATTATTCCTTGCTTAACTAGAAAATCTTTCGTGGCAAACGAAGCTGCAATGATAGCAATTAGCTTTGCCGAATCCTCAAAGTCTAGTTTGCCAAGATCTGCTGGTTTAATTCTTAACAAGCTTTTACCAAGCATTGAGTATCCTACACTTAGACCTCCAATAACAGCAGAATAGTATACAAGGTTAGCAACAGTTTTTTTCGGTGCTCATTTTTAGAAAATAAAATAATTATAATTAATAAAAAACATGAACAGTGATGATCTACTACAGCTACAAGGCAGCCTAAACCTTCCTGAACTTATGAATGACCAAGTTGATGATCAAGCTATTATGCCCAAAAAGGAGAGGCTGTATTCTTTGGCAGCATGTGGGAAAACAAAACAGTTCCTCGGAACTGAATTCAGCATAGAACAGATTCAACAGATGTCGCCACAAGACATTATAAAGTATCATAACAGGTATGAAGCGCAGCTGGGGTCTAGAATGGTGAAAAGTGTGGGGCAAACGGTTCTTAGTTTGTACACTAAACTAGTCAGTAGATTTGCTCCCATTGATTCTGAACAAGATCTTACGTATGATTTAACGCAAGATCCAGTTTTAACAAAGTCATTAGAGTCTCTAGGATGTGATCTATACTACAGATTTGGAACATTGTTATCGCCGTTAATCATGGGATTAATTACTTTTAATCATATAGATTTTGTTTCCCTTCAAAATGAGCGAGCTGGAAAATCATCAGAACCAGAATCAGGAAACATTGAATCAGGTGGAGAAAGTAACCAAGCCAGAAAATCAGCAGAATCAGAAAACACTGAATCAGGTGGGGGCCAGTGAAAAGCATCCTCATCCTGGGCGTGTTAAAGCAGGAAAAAAATTAGCAGAGTGGAACAGACAAAAAAAATTAATGTTACAGAATATAACTCATCATGAAAACATAACACCGCCAATGCCAGAACAAGTTGATTCAATGCCAGCTATAAAAACTCCATGTGATACAAGACCTACAGCGCCAAAGTCTTCATGGAATATTGAACTTAAAACTGTTGCCATTTTTGGCGCCATTGCTGCTGTTGGGGGCAGTTATTACGGTTATAAAATATATAACCAATGGCAACAAAAACAAAAGCAATCAAAAAAATTTGAACCACTAAATACAGAAAAAGACAACAGCACGCCAAAACCGCCAACAACAAAAGATCATTTTGATCCATTTCAAATGGAATAATATTTTAAGAACTTAATTTTAAATTTTTTTAATAAAAATAGATCATGGCGTATTATAAAATGATAAAGTCAATAAATAAAGACATGGAGTCTATAAAAGACATTTCCATAGACCAGAATTGTAATCAGTGCGGTTGCTTAGGATGTAAGAACTTCATTAAGATCTATGCTGACCGATCTTGCGCAGAGAACGCTGAGCAAGATATTCTCAGCGATGACGCGTTTTTTGAGGCGTGTGTGTACTATATTAGGCATCTACTATTTAAGACAAAAACATAGATTGTATTTTTTTGACAATAATAAGATAACTTGAATAAGAACTTGGTTGTACTTAGAGGATGACTTAATCAAAAACTTATCAAGAACTTGATCAAGAACTTGAGGATGACTTGAGGACAACTTAAATAAGAACTTAGAAGGAACTTAAGAATAACTTGAGGATAACTTAGGTAAGAACTTGTGAATGACTTGAGGATGACTTGTGAATAACTTGAGTAAAAACTTGTGGATAACTTGGGGATGACTTGAGGACAACTTGAGTGCATGCGTGGGGGTGGGCAGGGTGGGGTGGGGTGGGGGTGGGGTGGGGCGGGGTGGGGGGTGTGCATGCGTGGGGTAGGACAAAACAAACAACAAACACAAACAAACAACAAACACACAATAGACAGTCCAGGGGTGGGGGTGGAGGGACGTGCGTGCGTGGGGTAGGCCAAAACACACAAACACCAACAAACAAACAAAAAGTGGAACTACTAGGGCCACTTCTTGCTTTGTGACTAGACAGGTTGTGTCTCGCGCGCAACCTCAATCAACTAGGTCAAGTGATCATATGTGATCACTTGGCCTAGTTTGCCGCTGAGCTTTGCAGGTGCTGCTGCGCTTTGTAGGTCAAGTGATCATATGTGATCGCTTGACCTAGTTTGCTGTGCCCCTCTTTTCTCAACCGGGCTTGCAACTGGCTGGCAGAGTTACAGCAGTAATTGCTGTAGCCAAGCTTTTATGGCAGCTCTAATCGCCAGTAGTAGTACATCCGGCATTGTATATTTAAAGCATTTATATGAAAATAGTGCTAGCCACACACTACTCCTCTCCATACTGGTAGATGTACTAAGGTCTGCCTAACCCTATCTAGTTTGTTTGCCAGAACATTCGAAAATCGCCATTCAGTTGCATAAGGGCACACTTGAAGGCAGATGAACTGGTTAGAATTAGAAAAGTAGAAAAGTATACACATCTTAATACACAAATCAGCTTGCCACATGAACACTGAATCTCTAGTTAACAATCAATCAAGTCTAATACAAACTGAGAACATTTTTACTTGGGAGGAACAGCAAAAATGTTTTAAATATAAGTTTTTTAGCATACGAATCAGCCGTGTTTACCTCCGCCTTAAGAAATGAACGCCATGTTTTTTAAACATGGCTTTAGCTATCCCAAGCCAGCTCCCAACAATCAACGCGTAATGGATTGTTTTGCTTCGGCCGACTTTCAACAATGCAGCGCCATTTTTTTAGATAAGGAACCATCTCATCGATAGCCAAACACGTATTAAAACTGGCTACATCTTGTTTCATTTCCTTGAACCAACAAACCTTTAAGATAGTCGTTCATTTCCAAAGCAGTTAGTTCACTTTTTCGTTTTCTAGAAAAAACAATCTCTCCGGTTTCACAACATGCTTCGCCTAATTCTTTCAACAAATACTCTAACATGCAGTTAAAGTAAAACTTATGGTCTCGAATAGCACAAACCTGTTCTTCAGTAACGTTTTAGCCATTTTAAAATAACACAACTAAAACACAGTGGTCACACCAGAGCGCAGTCAAAACACACCTTCTTGTGCGGTAGCTCAAACAACAATGACGAACCCGGTCTTGTCACGCGACAGCCTCGATGCGACGTGGCAATCTAGAATTTTCCAAATCATTTTCTGATGCAATGTGGTGCAACCCAGCCGAGTGTGAGTTTGCAACCAGAGCGCCTAGCCTGCGCTGTGTAAACGAAGGCTGCGAGCCGTAAATTAAGTGATCAGGTTTCAGCCCGTGTCTGCCTGTCCGTGTACAAAGTTTGTAGGTAGAAATTAGTCAGAAGAAGTGTGCGGATTTTATGTCATTTAATTGAGAGAGAAAGAGAAAGAGAGAGAGAGAAGGAGAGGGAGAGAGAGTGTGTGTGTGTATGTGTGTGTGTGTGTGTGTGTGTGTGTGTGTGTGTGTGTGTGTGTGTGTGTGTGTGAGAGAGAAGAGAGAGAGAGTGAGTGAGTGTGTGTGTGTGTGTTGTGTGTGTACGTGTGTATGTGTTTGTGTGTGTGTGTGTGTGTGTGTGTGTGTGTGTGTGTGTGTGTGTGTGTGTGTGTGTGTGTGTGTGTGTGTGTGTGTGTGTGTGTGTGTGTGTGCGCGCGCCGTATTTTGTGAAACGCAAAACACGTATGTCTATGGCTCCGTGTCTAATGAAAAATAACGCAAGCAATCCTTCGCCACAACGGTCAGGTGACGCCAGCCCTACCTTATGGCGTTAGCTAATTACAGGTCTAGGATCCGTCCAGGGCCGCGGTACATGCTGCCTGCCACAAACCCCAAGCCCTCTAATTAGGGTTGTTCGCACAGTGTCTCAGCCAAGTCTTGGCTTGGTGACTGTCTCCGCAAAAATGATGTTATTGAAAATGACTGTCTGCGCGAAAATTATGTTATTGATAATGATCAGAAAAACGCGGAAAAACTGAAATCTGAAAAGTTTAGTAAATTAGTATTAAAAACGGATAACCCTGCACAGTATGTTTGTTTGTAGATAATCGTTATTTTTTGGTTATTGAAGTCTTACTTGTCAGAGAACAGTAATATGCTGATTCTAGGTCACTTTCGCCCGAAAACTGGTTGAGGGCGAAAGTGGCCTAGAGTCGGCATTATTACTGTTCTCTCCATTTGTTAAAGAGTAAGGTTAATTTCAAGGATCTGCTCAAACGTCTCTAGGAGGCGGGTGGACTTTCCCTTGACTTTTACAGAAAACTGTACCCATAACCACTATTGTCCCCAAGTTCTACGGCCTTCCGAAGGTGCACAAGAAAGACGTCCCTCTCCACCCCATAGTTGCTTCCAGCGGTTCTCTCATGTATGAGACGGCGAGATTTGTGACAGACATCCTGTCTCCTTTGGTTGGTACGACAGAACACCACATCATCAACAGTGCGGACTTGGTTCAGAAACTGGCAGACTACACCCTTTCTCCTGACGATGTCTGGTATCACATGATATTTCGGCATTGTTCACCATCGTCCCCATCAAAGAAATCATCCACATCATCAAAGCAAGACTCCAGGCTGACGACACTCTGCCCCAGCGTACTAACGCGTTCCGTGGACAGCATCTGTGAACTCCTGGCTTGCTGTCTCAACACCACCTACTTCATGTTCCAAGGAAACTTCTACCAGCAGACTGCAGGAGCGGCCATGGGCTCACCAGTCAGCCCGCGCCAACTCTTCATGGAGACTTGGGGAGAAGGCCCTGGCGTCTTACATTCTCCTCCTGCTATTGGCGCGCTACGTGGACGACACCATGACCATCCTCAAGAGGGAGCTGGTGGAAGACTTCACTAACCATTTGAACAGTCAACGCCCTGCTATCAAATTCACTCATGAGGCGGAGGAGAACAACTCGATTGCCATGCTAGACACACTCATTACACGGACAGAGGATAGCCACTCCTTCAGTGTGTACTGCAAACCTACCCACACCGACCAGTACCTACAGTTCGAAAGCCACCAGCCACTGGAACACAAACTCGGAGTGATACGCACCCTCACCCATCGGGCCAACACCATCTGCTCTACTCAGGATGCCAAAGACCAGGAAATGGAACACCTCAAACTGGTTCTCACCATATCAGACTTTGAGAAGTGGGCGTGGAACATCCCAGCTAGTAAGAAGATCACACCGCATCCTACTACCAAACAATACCAAACCAGGCGTAAAGGACATCTCACCATCTCCTATGTTGGCGGTGTGACTGAAGCCTTGAGCAGGAAGATCAGAAAAACCGGCGTCTCCATACATCCCAAACCTATCAACACCATCCGCAGCCAGCTGGTCGCCCCAAGGACTAAACAGACAAACTGGACAAGTCTGGAGTGATCTACCAAATAGACTGTCGTGACTGTGAAGAGAACTATGTTGGGGAAACTGAGAGAAACCTTCGAAAACGCTTGACAGAACACAAAAGGGAATCTTCACCAGTAGGCGCCCACCTACTTGCCCAGCAACATCAGTTCGATTATGACATCAGCGTTCTCGACCGTGACAATAAGTGGTTTCAGCATTGGGTGAAGGAGGCTATACATATTGCCGCAACAAACCCACACTCAACCGGGACCGGGGCAGACACAACCTTGCCATCGGTGTACAACACCCTCATTGTTTCAGTCACATGACCAGGGTTCGACCCGGGGTCGTGTGCACTGAACGCCAGTTCACCCAGTAGCCACACCACTGCTGAAGAAGACAGACAGAGGTCTGTCAAAGCTCCAATAAGTGCTATTCCTAGCTGAGTGATCTGTGTATATCCAGTAGTCGTTATAATTTCTGTGCCATTTAAAACCTTGTCGCTGACCTGGTCTCGGGAACCCTGTCTGATTGTTTCCGACTTTCCTTTGACTGATCTGAACAGAAGGAGAGAATGTTAATATGCAGGTTCACGACCACCCATCTATATTTTGCACGAAAACCCCCTTTTTCACATACTAATCACGTCCATCTCATGTTGATTTTGCCAAAATTAACACCTGTTTTCTAAACAAACTTAACACGCAAAACTGCCAAAAATTGACATAATTAGCACATTAAAACGGGGTTTCCGTGTAAAATAATATGGGTGATCGTGAACGAATATATTTACATTCTCTCCAGGCACATAAAATCAACTAAACATTTATATGGCTTGACAGTCCCGCCCCAGACTGGTTCCAATCAATATGGTTGCTACGACTGTTTTGCACGCTCCACTGCACATGGATAGCTCGGCCATCACGTGTGCGTGCTCACCCAATCGACAGGGGTATGACGTAATATCTGCCCGGGATTTTGGAGCTAGCTGACAAGCCGACATTATTGCTCGTGGCGCCTACCAGTGAAGACGTGTTTAACGATAGCCTTGCTTCATTTCCAACCCGGCCAAAGATAGCCTAAATGTTTTGGAAACGAAGCAAGGAAAAACGTGAAATGACAGTAAGTGAACTGGATGCTTTTTTACGTAATTGTTTTGTAGAGCAACTTGATTATGAGCCGATTGACGAAGGTTCTTTTATGAAGCTGAAAACATAACTGAAATTACGCCTTTTTTACTGAAGGCTGGTTATGAGATCAAAGCTGAAAATTGTAAAACTCTTCGACATCTTTGCTTTTAGGCCATTGGCTTGAAAGAACAAAAAACTGTTTTTAAAAAATCTAACCCAAAAGCGTCCTGGAGAATTATTTGAAAACTGATATCTGATGGAACCCAGGCTGTGTAGAAAACTGATGGAATTATCATTTTGTTTTTTCTACCATTCAAAGTTCCACAAGCTTGGAATTTCTATCCACAGCTTGTATGAGAAAAGAAAGCTCATTTAAAATATATGCAAAGCGACGTTGGCTTTCGCGAGTTCTGGCAGAGTGATTAGCTGCTGTAAAAAATCAATACTGGCCCAGCCCAGCCTAAAGGCTAAAAAACCAGAACTGTGTCACTTGGAAAAACCACCGCGTCTAGAAAGGACCTCTCCAGGCTAAAATACGCCAGAACTGTGTCACTTGGCGAAAACCGCCGCGTCCTAGAAAGGCCTGCAACAGGGCTAAAATAATAACTAAGGGGGTTAACTCCTGCCCACAACACCCCACCCCACTCACGCACACCCCAACCCAACCCAACCCCACGCATGCACACCCCCACCCCACCCCACCCCACCCCACCCGCACGCCGTTTTGTCCTACAAAGCAGTAAACTAGGCCAAAACGATCTGCAATTAATTGACCTAGTTAATTAAGCCACGCACGCCCCACGCCCTGCCCACTCATGCACACACATATAACTTCTTCTAATTCTTGCGCAAAACAAGAGAAACTGATTACTTATTTTTTTTAATTTATGATTTTATTCTGGTTTAAAAAATGAAGCCGAAGTAGTTAGAGAGCTTACTAATCTATTTGAGGTTTGGAGATGAAGATGGATTGGGAGGGGAGGATGATAAAGATCAGTTAAGGAACTGGTTTGAAGAATTAATAACTGATCATTTTAATCGCATAAATTATACGAGAAAGCGTGAAGCAGGCTATCAGTAAAATCCCAATTCTTTGCCCAACCAGTTGTAAAGCTGTTTGCCATTTTAGTTGATAATATGGCTCCTGAAGATGTAATCTGACTGTTTCTACCAGCCCTGAAGGAGTAGCTATTCGCTTTAATGAAGATCATGTTTGGCGATTAGAAAAGACTATGAATAACAGCTGAATTTACAATTAATTTTTTATTTATTTTAGATTTAAAAATGTCTGCCGAACTCAGTGAATCTGATTAAAGAATTGTAATGAACTATTTGCGAAACAATGAAAGTATTAAACATTGATTTTAGTGAATTTGGTTTTGAGAATGATGTAGACAATATAATAAATGATCATAGTGAACTATTTGACGAAGCAATCAAAGTGATGTACAGTGACTGTAGTGATTCAGAAAAAGCTAAATATTAGCAGGTGTTATTGTAAGGTTAACGTGTCTTGAAGTGTTGAAACGCTTGGGTGAAGAATAAAAGCCGTGTTACTTACTTTTATATACATTTATTTTTTTATTTACGTAAATATTGTGGCTTTAATAATGACGACCACAGTAAATTCGAGGATGGAAAACTATATACGATGGAAGAAATATTCAGTAGTGACAAACAATTAAGCAATACGTTTAGTGAAGTAGACATGAATATTATTAACCCTACAAACGTTCATGAAAGCGTAGTACACACCATCTCTAAAATCCCAGAGTTTCTTCAGATGGAGCCACCAGTAAAAGTGCTGTTGGCCGTTCTGATTGATTATATAACGCCTGATGATAGTAACATGTCAGTTTGGGTTTCAACAAGGCAGAAGAAGTAATCAGCTATCACGACTTTAACTCTAACTGGGCTGACTAATGCTTACACAGTTATACCATGCAAGTGAGGAGCAAAGTTAAGGGTTCTGGCTGGTCTGAAGGAACGGTCCTTGAAATCAAATTGAGACAAACAAAGTTCTATCCTATAGTTGGCAATTCTTACCTTCCTCTTCCAAAAGAGTTAGAGTTAAAACGAGCAGTTTTAAACATACATAATTCTGACAACATGTGTTTTTATGTGGTGTGTTTTTATGTGTGTGTTTTACAAAGATAGCCTGAACTTTGATAACATAACCTTTTCCAGTAAGCATAGAAAGTATATCTCAGTTTGAAGAGCAAAACAAACCAATCACTGTAAACGTATACACATGGTCTGTAGAAACCGATCTAGTACCTCTAAGGGTTTCTCCCAACGCCCCTACTTTAGGCAAACCGCTCAACAATCATGTAGACTTGATACTGTCACAGATAGTACAAAGAGCCATTATGTATGATCAGAACAATAAGCAGACTGTTAGAATATACATCAAAACATAAATCTAAACAGAGATTTGTAGAAGGTGTTTGGTTAGAATCCCCACTATAGAAGCAGCAGCCAGTCATAAGAACTATTGTAAAAGTTTTGTAGACTGTGAACCCAAACTCCCACACCTAAGCCTGGGTCCTAAAGTAGTTTTAAGAATGTACACAAAATGCAAATGAGTCCATACGTGGTTTATGCTGACTTTTAATCGCTCTTACCACAGTACTATGTCCACAACAGCAAGAACAAAAAACAACCTTATAACCCACCATCAGATCTGTTCTTATGCGTTTATTGTTGTTAGGTCAGACGGTCAACACACAACACCCGAGATTTACAGAGGCCCCAACGCAGCTAGCAGATTTTAGAGCAGATAAAACAACTTCGCAATCAATTATCTAATGAACTAAATCTTTCAGACATTGTTATGACTCCTCAAGAACAAGAACGTTATGACTCAGCCACTTACTGTTGGATTTGCGGCTTAGAGCTAACGCTAACAGTAAAGACGTGACAGTAAGAGACCACGATCACATTACTGGAAGGTTTAGAGGGGCCGCGCAAAATAATTGTAATCTTCAACTTAAGGTGATCCCAAAAAATGAAACTGCCTATTATTCTAAGAGGCTACGATTCTCATTTCATCATGCAAGCAGTGACTTCTGAATATAAGAGGGTTACCTGCATTGCACAGTCTTCAGAAAAGTAACATGACTTTTACTCTTGACTCTTTATCCTTTTATGACTCAGCCAACATCTGATGGCCAGTTTGCTAAGTTAGCGGGATCTCTACAAGACTTTCCCAATCACTAAACAATACTTTGACCCATCTTTAGTGCGCAAAGGATTTATCCATATGAATACATGAACTCGTGGGAAAGGTTTGATGAAGACTCGCTTCCACCTAAAGGCGCTTTCTTTTCTAGTCTTAGAGGCAAAGACATAACTGACTCTGAATATGAATACGCTCAGAAAGCCTGGACAGAATTACACTGTGAAACGATGGGCGATTACATGATCAATATTTATTGGCTGACGTGTGTTTATTAAGCAGACGTCTTTCAGAATTACAGATCTACATGCATGAAACATTACAACTTAGACTCATCACATTACATCTCTGAACCAGGTCTTTCTTGGGATGCTTTCTTAAAGTCTACAAACATTCAGATTGACTTAATTTCTGATCTACCCACACTCCAGATGATTGAAGACGGCTGAGGGGATATTAGCATGGCCTCACATCCTTACTGCAAAGCTAACAACAAATATTTAGACGATTATGACCCCAACTAAACGTCTAACTATCTAATGTACTTAGATGCTAACAATCTGTATGGATGGGCTATGAGTCAACCGCTCCCAACTGAGAAACTTTAAAATAATAAAAGGACCTCATGATGTCAATACTGTGTTAGGCATGTTCTCACAGCTTACGCCTGGTAATCCAGCAGGGCTAATCTTGGAAGTAGACTTAGAATATCCTAAAGAATTACACGATCTCCACAACGATTATCCCTAGCCGCAGAAAGATTAAAGATGAGTCCCATCGAACCTCCTAAACTCGTGCCTAATCTTAGACATAAAACTAAATATGTGTGCCATTACAGACTGTTTACAGTTTTACTTAAGACACGGACTGAAACTAAGAGCTGTTCACAGAATAATTATCTGTGATCAAGAGCCTTCTATGAGGCCATTACATCAAGAAGAATACTGATCTTAGAACCCAAGCCACTGACGCCTCAGAAAAAGACTTCTTTAAACTGATGAACAACAGCTGTTTGGCAAAACCATGGAGAACGTACACAATCGTAAAGATGTTAAATTAGTTACAAAAGAAAACCAAGCAATTAAGTTTGCCTCTAAACCTAACTATCAAGACTTTAGAAGATTTAACGACAGCTTGGTTGGCATTATGATGAAGAAAAAGGAGGTTAAGTTGGACAAGCCGGTGTTTATTGCTTTACCGTATTAGAGTGTCAAAGTTATTAATGTTAGAATTTCTGTACGACTACTTTAAACCACGGTACCCAGAAGCAAGAGTCCTTTACACAGACACTGACTCTTTTATTCTAGACGTCCCCACAGAAGACTTCTATAAGGATTTAGAAAACAGAAGTGGCTAAAGGAGCTGATGGGTGGCACGACACATGTGACTATCCTAAAGATATTCCTTACATTCAACTGTAACAAGAAAGTAATTGGAAGATGAAGGATGAACTTAATGGGACAATTATCAAAGAATATGTTGGTTTGCGGTCAAAGATGTATAGCGTTGCCAGCCAGACTTCTGTAATGAAGAAGGCTAAAGGCATAAGTAAAGAAGTTGTCAAAAAAATATAACTCACGACAACTACAAGCAAGCTCTCTTTGAAAACAAAGTATTTCATCACACAAATGTTAATCTGCGCTCTACTCGTCATCAAGTAAACACAACTGCTGTTAACAAGAAATCACTAGTCTCTAACAATAACAAGAGAACTTACGTCAATCCTGAGTTTTCATATGCTGTAGGACATTGGAGAACTTTAAAAGATTAACTTGACTGACTTGACCTGTACTTAACTTAAGAACCTAACTAGTACTTATTTAAGAACCTAACAGTACTTATTAAAGAAACCAACTAGTACTTAAAAAAAGAACTTATTTTTTGTACTTTACTTGTAATTTACTTGCACTTAATTTAAAAAGTACTTTCTAAAACTAACTTAACTTGTACTTTATCTAGTTCTTAAAAACTATTTCATAGAAAATGGATCTACTGCAGGAGGTTGCACTTTTTTTTGCAGAAGTTGGTTTTTCGTTTACTGTGGGGTCTTGTGGCTTGTTGTTAGGTATGGTGTTATGTATTTGTATGCTAAAAACCCACCAACAACAGCAGCAGCGCCCAATACATAATGATACATCTTATTGTTTGATTGTGATTGTGTTGTTGTTAATTGTGTTGTTGTTGGTGGAGATGGTTGTATTACTATCTAACAATTTTTGTTTTGCTGATTGGTTTGCTTTTTGCAGTCGGTCCAATCAGCTAGTCTATGGCAGCCCGCAACACGCCAGGATTTTTAGTCTTAGTAACACTACTCACTTGCGGTACATTCACTTGTGATACATTCTGCTCCTGCGGAGGGTCCTGCAGATTTTCCTGCGGATTGTCCTGCGGCATCTTCTTCTCCTGATCGCTCTTTTTTTTATTGCGATTAATTTCATATGATCAAAATTAATATGATTAAAAGTAATTAATCCCATGATGAATGGACATAACATCGTCCCAAATCTGTATTACATGTCACATGCAAGAGTTTCTAGGGACTTGTTTAAAACCGGATCTTGTGATAAGTCGTATTTTAAATCTTCTTCTGAATCACTGGTGCCATCTTACTTACTAACTTAGCATATAAACTAATCATTGTCTGACCCACTGACCTAACCATTTTGATCCTAGCTGTGCTTCGTACCTAGCATAGTACTTCTCAACGTCTGAATAGACAGTTGTTGGATCTGTTCAATACTTAGCTCAACACCTAAATACTGTTTAGTTTTCCACAAGCAGCCAGAGAGTATAATCTTTCTTTATGGCAGTGGTCTACGGAGTAGTCTGCTTGTTCCTCACATTTAATAGTTCGTCACAATCCATTTTTAAAAAACAATAAAAAAAATAATATAATACTTTTAAAACCATGAGTTTAACGCCGTGTAATTATGCAGTGCCTATTGTTGGTGTTATAGTTTATTCAACCCTTGCAAAATGTTTGTTAAGAATAAAACCGCCAAACATGGGAAAGATAGAAGATTCGCCAAAACTAGTTGCAACTTTAGTTTTAGGTTTAACAACAAAAGATTATATGATTAAAAAGCACATAGACAGCCTTTCATATTATGATTATTTTAATTATTTTTTTAGTCAATAAAAAGATGAGTGAAAAAAAGATTATCAATACGATTTACCATTCTGCTGTAATTAGCGGCCTTAGTATAGGCTATAGTGTGTTAGCAAAAAACATGTTTAAAATGAGACCAGCTGATCTAGGAAGGTTAGACATTGAGGATGTTGTAAGGTTATAGTTGTGATTACTGCAGGGATTGCCTCAAAAGACTTTCTTGTTACACAGGGGATTATCCCAGAAAATATTAGTCATGGAAAGTTCATTCATAAGAAAATAATTTATAAAAGATGGCGGGAGTAGTTATGATGGTAGGAGGAGCTATTGTTAATGCCTTGGCCTTCTCTGGAAGCAATTATATGTTTAGTAAATTGCGGTCTGATGAAGAGAGAGAACGTCATAACAAGGCAATAGAAGATTTAGCTAAGGCAAGAGACGCTTATGAGAAAAGACGAATTGCTCACTTAGACTTTATAATAAAAAGTTAAGAGAACAGGGGCATGCAGAGCACACATTTACAGACGTTGATGAGGCAATGAATGAGTATTACTTAGTGACAGGAAAGAAGTTTCTTACATCACCACCGCCAGAACTGTCTGACTTTTATGAACCATCAGAAGAACAGAAAAATAGCAGAATTGGTTTTATTGTGGGTGCTATGGGAGCAATCTATATTCTTGCACAAACATCTAAAAAATAATTAAAATACAATTAAAAATACAGTCCTTATGGACAATACGAAGTACAAAATATATTATTCTCCTAAAGGGTATTGGAAAGGAAAGACTGCTATTGAAAAACTGAGTAAAGCTGCTAGAGTGTCTGAATCAGATGCGAAAGACTGGCTTTCAAAACAAGCAATTTGGCAAATATATTGCCTGCCCCCAAAGAATAATAAGGCCTAGATTTGTTAATTCAGTTCCTAATGACACCCACCAGATGGACTTGCTGTATCTTCCAGATGATAAAATTAGAAGTAAAAAGTTTAAGTATGCTCTGACAGTTGTGACATGGCTTCAAAATACAAAGACGCCGAACCTTTAACGGATAAAAGTTCAACTGCTGTGGCTGTAGCTTTACAACAAATATACATGCGAGGCCATTAAAGTATCCTAGGATGATTCAAGTTGATGATGGAAAAGAGTTTAAAGGCTCTGTAAACCAGTTGTTTTTTAAAACATCATGTTACAGTTAAGAGAGGGGTTCCAGGCAACCATCGATCACAAGCCCTAGTAGAAAACTTTAATAAAACCTAGCTGAACGCCTGTTTACCTATCAATATCACATAGAAATTATGGACAGAACGCGTAACACAGAATGGGTTAGAAGGTTGCCAGCAGTCTTACGTGCCATGAACACATGAAGAATTTAAAGCAACAGGAGAGAATGTAAATATGCGGGTTCAAGACCACCCATGTTATCTGCACGAAAACCCACTTTTCACATACAAATCACGTCCATCTTTTATTCATTTTGGCCAAATTTAACCACCTTTTCACAAAACAAAATTAAACACCTCAAAACCTCTAAAATTGACGTAATTAGTACATTAAAATGGGGTTTCCGTGTAGAATAGGATTTGGTGATCGTGAACGAAGATATTTACATTCTCTCCAGAGACTTAAAAATTAAAGGGTTTATAGTACGCCATTAACGTCCGCGGGACTGAGCCCTTACTACTTTTATAATATGCTCTTCTACTTCCAGCACCATTAATAAATTAGAACAAACAACTTGTCTTCCATCTTGTTTAGCTATTTTACGTCCAATGAATTTATAGTATCCCAAATTAATTCTTTAAAATTCACTGTCTCCATCAAACCTATATAACTGATAATCGCAAACCCCGCCTTAACTGGATGCAGTACTCTTAAAACTGTAGACGGATAACCATTAAACAAATTAGCACATGTTTTTTAACTGTTGTAAATGGACATACAACATTGGGTTTACGAGAAAATCGGATGCTCTATTACCTTTAAACTCATAAATGCCCCATTTTACAAGGCCGTGTGTGCTGAAGCTATGTGTTTCACCACTATTATAAAAGCCAAAATTCGAGCAAGGCTTCTAGGAAAAACGTACTCCCCTTTTTTCTTTAGGTTCTGGAAAATTTATAGTAATTATAAGATTTGCCTCATTAATTTTTAACTTAATGTTAAAATTGCTAAATACTTCTCTTAAAGAACAAAGTTGTAGTAACCATCGGGTATTTTTAAATGTTTTAATAGATTGCCTTGCTCGTCCTTAATATCCACCCAGTTATTCTTATCTTTTTCAGAATTGTTAATCCATTTTACTTTAAAACCCCAAAATTCTCTAAGGCGACCCTACAATCACCGCGTTTATTTTCATTGGGTACGTTAAGAACACACGCTCATTTTGCTTGTTATATAGATGTACATCTTTTTATAACTATTTAAAAAACTAATTTAAAAAATGGAACCTTTTAAATAATTATAACGAAAGTGCTACTTACATGTAGGAGCGTTTTATAATCCCAAATATTTAGTCTTCAGCAATCTAACCATTGCAGTAGATGAATCATACGGCTTCCAGTTAGACTTGTAAAAACCCACTAACTAAATATTTAAATCCGCCAATAAAGAGTGATAGAGTGCCATCAGCATGGGCATCCCGCCCTATGACGTTTTACCAGAATCAGTTAAATTTTGCCATTTACTGCGCAACTACTGGCTGCGGTGTTTCATATCAAACCATTTAAACCATCCTAATCTTTTAGTAAGTCAGTATATAATCTTCATGTTATTACCAGTACAGGCGAATACTACTGAACTAAATGTAATCCTCCCTAACGACAGCGCGTTTAATCCATTCAACAGCCCAATGGACAATAATGCATAGGAAAGAATCTGTAACGAATTTAACATTAATCCTTCAACTGACTTTAGACAAAATTAGACCGCAATCATGGGTTAGGCACATTGTATTTGTGGGGTGTAAAAAGAGAATATATTATGACTACTGGCCTGGCCACACCTCTTTTCAACCAGACAAACAAGTTCGATTAGGGTCGATTGAACAAAACATCCTAAAGCCTGGGCAACATTTATCTTAGATGAAAGTAAAGGCCTAACAATGTCAGGAGTGCAAAGACTTAATGACTCCATACGGACATACGTTTGGTGTCTATTAGGGCACAAGCACAGACCAAGTCTAGCATACTAGATCAGTTCTACAGGCTTTGATGCCAGAAAACAATTTCTAGCTAATTTAGAAGATGCTATTAACTCTGCTGTTAATTTGCCTGCCAGCATACAAAGGTATCAAGCCGTTCTGCACATGCTAGGTCAAAAGTTGACTTTGTTGTAGCCATGGATTATACATGCTACCTCTGACCTTAGACTACAGATTGGTATGATACAGAATTATAACAATGAAATCCTCATAGCTGGAGACGATCAAAACTTAGGACACAATCAAGCTTAAACACAAGGCCTGCTCCATCCATTAAAAAAAAGTACTAGCCCTGAAGAAAGCGATCCAGTTATAAACACCCCACAGCCAGAAAGCAGCCCAGAAAGCACTCCACCTGCTGATCTGCCTCACACTGACAGTCACACTAGCGAAAAGACAGCCCTCGTTGTGTTTTAACTTTTACTGGATTAGCCATACTTTTTTCACTAAAAATTAATCCAGCAGCTAAGCACTCCAAACGTCCACAGATGGTCGGCCATATAATCAGCAACTTTGCCTATAGTAGACAAAAACCCAACTAACAACACTGCCTATTATGACAGGCATAGCATCAAGCGCTGTGGCTGCTAACTTTAATAGGTTTGCTAGATGATGCAATTGTTTTCTAATCTAACTTTTACCAGGCTGAGGTGTTGAGGAGCTATTGGTCAGGTTGGGGCACCACCCGTTAAGCATAAACGAGTGTAGAGATAGCAAACCAAACAGCTGTTAATATACTAACTATTTGTAATCCCCTGTTCTCTGAACAGAGTCCTATTCTTTCAGCTAGCGTAGTGTTTTCATAAAGTATTCTGTTTATAGTTTCTCTTATTCTGCTTGTTTGTGATGCTAGCTGCGCTCTGTTAGTAGACAGCACTTCTAATCTGGCCGCCCTTTCTATCATTAAATTCTGTATTTCTGCTGTATTCTAGCCTTTTCTTCTTGCCCTAAATTGTTATCGTCTGCATCAGCCAGTTTATTTTTTTCTTCTTCTATCTCTCTATCTAGCTCACCAAGTTTTGCTAAATTGTTTGTTAGTTCAACCCCTTATTGTCCGTAAAGCCTCATTAAGCCCCAAGATTTCACGCATAGGCAATGGGGAATTTAACTGTGTATTTTCATTAAAACTCGTTTCAATTCTGCTATTAGTTCATCTGCTGTTCGATTTAATTCTTGAAGAGGTATGTTTTGTATTTCAGATTGTGTTGGCAACCCTTGCCCCAAGTTTTGTAAAAGACCAAAATCATCAAGTCTTAAATCGTCAATAAAATTTAATTGCCTTTGGTCAACAACAGGGATCTCTAAGAATTGTGCCCCTACTTAAAAACTGGGTTGGGTCTGGTTTTGTAGTA
Source organism: Conus ventricosus (assembly GCA_018398815.1). Classification (NCBI taxonomy): domain Eukaryota; kingdom Metazoa; phylum Mollusca; class Gastropoda; order Neogastropoda; family Conidae; genus Conus; species Conus ventricosus. Next base: position 19,381 of record JAFLJL010014392.1, on the reverse strand, counting down.
AGTCGCACACTCTTTCCTTTACTGGTTCTCACAATACAAATGATTATTTTTATCTGTTAGAAAATCAGAAACCCTAAGCGCTTCTTGCTGCTCTCGCTCCATATGGCCAATAATGATTCAATTCTATCTAGCAATCGTATTTGACTTAATCCTACTCCTTGGCCTGCTGCTGCTCCTTCAAGCTCTTCTTGCAATGAGGGCCCAGTTCTGTTTCATCTTCTTCTTCAATAGGATCAATCGGGTCAAAATCTTCATCCATATTTTTATTTATATTCTTTTTGTTTTATAAAAAATGAACTCATACGGTTGTGACCTCGACCCATACAGAAAAGAGAAGGAACCCCACGGTGTAAAAGGTATAAGACAGACTGTAATTAGTGTAAATACTCCATCAACAGTTCAGCCTGGACAAGATTTATTAGTTATGTTCCCTGATCTTGGCGCTGATGATGTTATAATGCCAGGCACTGCTAAACTATCATTCAAAATAGATATTACATCAGAAGATCCTAATGCTACTGTTGTCGCTAATTTAGGCAGAGCTATCGTTAATCGTACAGAAATTAAACTGGAGGGTAGAGAAGTCTTTTTACTAGCAAGGCAGACATTTTTGCCCTATATTCTGATCTATGGCTACCTAAAAAAAGAAAGAAAAGAGAAGTTTATCAGGGAATACAAAGCCAAACGGTCTCAAGCACAGGTTTAAAGCGGGGGATGCAAATAATGATGTTAAAGATGAGGCAGTAGCAGAAGCATATGGCAACAGATTCTGCATCCCTCTAGATTTTGAGCTGTTAAAGACGCATATGCCATATTACCAAGGCGCACTAAAAGAAAAACTTAATTATCATCTAACATTTAATCCTAGCGGTTCTGTCGTTCTGTCTGAAGATCCTGAAGCTAAATACACAGTTAGCGACATCTCTCTTGAGTTTGATGTTGTTACTAACCCTGGACTGGCCAGAACAATCTTAACCCAGTATAAAGTAAAACGGTTATTTATTATGAAAACGTTATACACGCCATTACAGAAAATAGAAACAAGCGAGACACTCTCTGGAACATACATCTAAATCAGTCTCTGAAGTCTTTAAAAGCAATTTTGTTCTATTTACTGAAGAAAGAACTCCTTTCAGAGAGAATCAGAAGCGTTTTATAATCCAAAAATTGAGAAAGTTGACTGTGCAATAAATGGCAAGTCTGATCAGTTGTATTCAGGGCGCGGACTTTACCTCACCAACACTTTGATGAAATAAGAAAGTTGTTCGCTGGAGGTAGGCAAAGAGATCCTGCAGTTGATCGTGTATGTAAAAAACTTTGCCTTTATGATGTAAGACTTGAAGACTACTTGATAACTAAATATGGGATGTGGCTGGATTTTAGATCCACATTTGACAACAGATTGTTTAGAAGTGGAGAAAGGATAGGCAAGATGGCATAAAAATAAATATTTACAAGAAAGCAGACGGAGACGCCCCAATAAAAATGCACATTTTTATGGTTTGTGATGCTCAGTTAAACATTGAAGAAAACAGGCTAAAAGACGTGGCTTATTAAAATGTGAAGAAATATTCTAATAAAAACAGATGGATAGCTTGAAGTTTCTTCCTAAAGATCCACACTGTTCTCTTATCTGCGGGATTACTGGGTTGGGAAAACTGTCTTCGTACTTGATTTGTTACAAACAATATACAGGTTTCATTACGAACACATTGTTATATTCTGCACAACCATTAAGCACAACAAGTCTTACAAAGAAAGGAGTTTATTTGGACAGACGATAAATATATTTCTAGTTGATCCTAGCGACAAACTGAGCGAGTGTTTAGAACATTACTATAGACTATTTGAGGGAACTGAAACACTGTTTATTATTGACGA
>JAFLJL010014392.1:0-12500 GCA_018398815.1 Conus ventricosus | reverse complement strand
TGCAGCATGTGGTGTTAAATCTTTTTTCCGGGAACCAAAAAAAATACAAACGATCACCATGATTTATAGAAGAGCAAATGCGCATAACCATTATAAAAATGTTGTGTTCAGAAATCCACCCTTTAAGAGAGGGGGAAGGAGAGAGAGAGAGAGAGAGGGGAAGAGAGAGAGAGAGGGGGAGAGAGAAAAGGGGGGAGAGGAGAGAGAGAGAGAGAGAGAGAGAGGGGAGGAGAGAGGAAGAAAGGGGGGGGGTTTAAATTTCCCTTTTTTCTCAAATTTTGAATCTAAATACAAAGGGTGTTAGTCAGACAGAAAAAAATCTCAAAAACATCAACATAACACACGTTTTCATGACGTGTTTTAAATGCATAAAAGATATAAAATTAAACAGGGTTGTTAAATAGCAACAATGCTTTATAAAATCAATAATATAAAAAAAATCAAAGGTGTGTGTGTTGTGTGTTTGTGGTGTGTTGGGGTGTGTGTGTGTGTGGTGTGTGTGTGTGTGGTGTGTGTGTGTGTGTGTGTGGTGTGTTTTTTTTGTGTGGGGTGTGTTTGTATGTGTGTGTGTGTTGTGTGTTGTGGGGGTGTGTGTGTTTTGTGTGGTTGTTGTGTGTGTGTTGTGTGTGTGTGTGTCTGTCTGTGTGTGTGTCGTGTCGTGGTGTGTGAAGAGAGAGGGGGAGGAGAGAGAGAGAGAGAAGAAGGAGGGGAAGAGAGAGAGAAGAGAGATGCTATCATAACACCCCCCCCCCCCCCCCTTTATTTGTTATTATTTAATGCCCAAACGAAGTGGTACATACGAAGCAGAGGAAGGAGGAGAGGGAGAGAGAGAGGAGAGAGGAGAGAGAGAGAGAGAGGAGAGAAAAGAGAGAGGGGGGGGGAGAGAAAGAGGAAAAAAAGAGAAGAGAGAGAAGAGAGAGAGAGAGAGAGAGAGAGAGAGGGGAGAGAGAGAGAGAAGAAGAAGAGAGAGAGACGTTCAGATCCCCGGGCTTCGAGCAATTTTATTGACATGGCCTACATACACCCTTTATGTCAAGGGGGTGTACACAAAATTTTGCAGGCCAAAAAAAATTATGTGCAAAGAAACACAATTGTTGTGATCGCAAACAAAAAAACCATTTCTTCGCATTAGGGTCATCGTGCATTACATCAGCAAACGTTTGTTGCATTAATAAAACTGCATCGGTTTTGGTTTTTAAAATTGCTAATAGAGCTGCCTACCCTGTTAAGTAAAATTTTTTTTTATTCCACCCCGATTGATTTGACGTGGAGTCTTTTTGTGAGAATGCAACAAGTGGCCCAACCCGAAATGAAAGCCAATAAAGTCATTTGATTTCTAAACCCATTTTTTTTATTTGATCTTTAAATTTTTTTTGATATTTCAATGTCAAGGGAGAAACCTATAAGTAAGTTTTTTTGTGGCGTGAAAAGTTGCCATGCAACTTTACAGAAAAAAAATCACTCTGTGCACTTTCGGTGGCTGTGAAGAAAGGACTGTGAACTCTCGGGATACATTGTTAAATTTTTGCCCAATATGGTGCCACATGGGACAAATTATGGCCTTTGTTTTTGGGGGCAGTGTTCGGGATGTAATGTCGGCTTTAAAGTCAGTACCACGTACATTTGCTTTTTTTTTCATTACTCCCTCTCTGACTGAGTCAGCTGTGATGGATTTGGGACTGGGCCCCGCCCGGGAAAACCGGGGGGCAACTGCGCGGAAGGGGCTGGAGGTGAAAAGGGAAAATGAAAACAATGTTGTGCCATTGCAACAAACAGGATGATGTATCCACTTCCCAAAGTTGACGAGGGTCATCAGAAAAACACCTTTTTGTTAACATGCAACAGCCAATTTGCCAATCTGAATCACAAAAGGGGAAGGAGTAGACGGGGCGCCAGAATATCAAAAGATCTCTTTTCCATGCAACAAAAAAAAAGGGGTGGTGCAGTGATGAGATTTGGGGGGGTGGGTGGGCCTTAGGGGGGGACTTGGAATATTTTCCTATAAATTTTTGAAAAATTTCACCCCCACCCTTTTTATAGTGAGGGAAAGGGAAACTTTTTGGTTATCATCGAAGGAAATTTTAATTTGTTTCCCGGCTGTTAAATACTCATAGGGGCTCGGGAAAAGTTTTCCTTGGGCCTGTACCTTAAGGTAGTAGCTCGGGAGGAGATTTGGAGAGAAATTCAAACATTCAATACGTTGACAATAAAGGCTTGCACAAGTTAATGCATTACATACATAACTGTACTTATTACACACGGGAAAGTTGTTAAAGTTTGTTTAAAAGGGGAATGTTAAAGTTATTTACTTGCATACTTTTTACCCCAAATTCCTTGCTTACACCAGGAAAGTAGTTAATGTTAGTAAAAAGAGACTTTTTCTACTTTTTCATCATTAAGTGGGGAAAGTTTGATGAGGGGAAATTTGAAGTCCATTAAAATATTATGATTTATCTAAGTGGGGAGAATGTTACGTATTGTGTTGGTGAGACCCTGCTTTAGACCTGTTGTTTTAGTGTGGGTGGGGTGTGTCTGACCCTTCCCGCCCGGATTTGGGTAGCGGGCCAATTTAGTAGCGTACCCACAGCCCAGGGTCCAGTTTGTGGTAAAAAAACCTGGTTGTATCTAAGTCTGAGAGTAGGTTGTCGAGTTATACACTTGCCCTTACCTTTAGAAAAGGTTAAGAACTCATAAAGGATTGGATGGTATAAGGGTTTTTGTATAATTATAAATCTCTGGTTTTGCTAAAATTATCATCTTACTTTTGTTTAGAGGTTGAGGGGATCTACAAAATGTTGGGACAGTTACAATATAAACAATTTTATAAAATAACGCTTCAATGTTTTCTTATTTTTTTAATTACTTTAAACTTGGAATACACTTAGCCCAAGTGCACATATTGGGTGTTTTTAAAGTTTGCACTACCAACATTCCAGCAATCCCCTTTTCATAAATCAACTTAGAGTTTTACTAGTAAGGTTTTTTGTTTTGTCAAAGTTTATCATTCGCAAACATCTGAAAAAATAAAATTTGTTACTGGAAAAAGTCAGATGTACCAAAGAAGGGGGTCATATTTTTAAAAAAGAATCAAAATTTAAACCCAATGGAAATAGTTTTTAACATGGTGCAGACAAACTACACAACAAAATCCCATTTTTTTTTGTAATGTACCAAGTTTTGGGCAAAACGTTACATGCTAAACCACAGGGCTTAAACAGTCAATGCAAATTTAAAATGTGAAAAATATTTTTCAACTTACTTTTGGGATAATGGAAAAATTGACGCGGGAAAAAGTAGAAAAATAAGCATTCACTCTCTCTTGTTGGCCCCTTTTTTTTATTTTTTTTTGTTTCCACAGCGGGTTGAGGAACAGTAAATGTCGGGGACTACATGTCTCTTATGTTTTTAATAAATTCAATCAGGTTTTGATATGGCGACGGGTGTCAATAAAGAACCAAAAGGCAGAGGGGGGGGTTTTTTTCCTTTTCCACTACTCCCGGATTGGACTATGGGGATGGTGGATAGGGAAGGGGTGGGGATACTTTTTTGTACTTTAGGGGAGAGGAAGGGGAGAAAGGGGGTGGTGGATAGGGAAATCTATACTGCATGTGTGGCTCATTTTTAACAACAAAAAATTCCCCAAGTGCTAAACACAGGAAAACTTTATCACCATAGTAAATCATGTCTGTTCAAAAACTCGGCAGAAAATCTATTTCACTACTATTCATAGGGTGAAGAGAACGAAAAAAAATTTTTGAATAAATCTTAAGTGAGTAAGGGACGAAAAAAACAACCCCAAACATTGATAGTTTTTATGTTTTTTCTCTTTCCTGACGCAGATGATCTGCAAATTTGCAATAGGATATTAACATATTAGCTTCAGAGGATACCAAACTATTAGGTATGATTTTTTTGTAGCAATTAGTTGAAAAGGGGGCTTTTTTCGAATCATTAGAAAATTACAATGGTCAAAAAACTTCATTTTCTCTAAACCATTGTACACATTAAAACACAAGTATCTTTTTGCCTACGGATTAAACCATCTTTTTTTCTTGCATTCAGTCCAAGGTCCACTTCGAATTAGCAAACGTGTCCCCTGCCTTTATTTGTAACTACAATCAGAATGTTTTTGGGTTTTAAGATTTTTAAAAGAAAAAGTTTCATCTTGGAATGCCAGTTTTGTTTTTAGCCCATTTAAAAGGTCTTTAAATTCCCCCAAAGAAAGTTCTTTTTCACAACCCCCGCTGAACCCTGCTTCACCAAACCCTTTTCTGTCAAAACCCACTTTTCAGTAGCAGCCCCGTTTTTTCCCAACTTAAACTGATGCATTAAAATATTGCATGTTTTTACACAACCCGCTGTATGTAGTTGGGGAATTTTAAACATGTTAAAGCATTTTCCAAAAATCGATATACAAGGGGAAATTTTCCAGTATCAGGTTTCCTTTTTTTTAAAGAAGCAATATTTTCTGCTGCATATGTTTTAAAAAAGGGCTATTTTTCTTTTAATAAATTTCAAAAAAAAAGGGGGTCAATTGCATTTTTCTTTTTTTCAAAGCTCCAGGATCTTATAACTCTTTCTTCCCCCTTTCCCTTTTATTTCAGGACAATCCCCAAAATTTAAAATTTTACCCCATTGTAAAAAGCATTTTAAGGTATTTGTTGCATTGGTTATGGTACTTTAGATTTGAAAAATCCCTTTTATTTTTAAAGAATCCATGATGCGAATATAAAAGAGTTTATCTTATTTAGATTAACATAAATTGCAACTCTTTTCAAAGTGAACCCCATGCGAAATAAAATATATTTCTCTTATTAAAAATTTAAAAGTAAATTGCAAATCTCTGTCTCTTTCTTTATTTCAAGTGATTCTGTAAACCCAAAACAGTGGAGAACTAAAATGACCGTCAGCAAACTGCAACGAAAAAGTCAACAGCCCAGGGAATTTTACACCATCCTACCTTTTTTTACAATTTAAAGGGTAACCCTTTTTTTAAAAAAAGCAAAAAAAGTGGATTCAAAGGCCCCAGCTTGTTTTACACTCCGTGGACACAAAAAGAATTTAGAAAAAACCTTTTTTTTTACTTACAAAGCATTGACAAAATTTTTATATTTCCATGAACGCCCTATACACTTTTCCCTGACACCACTTTTTCCCGACATGCCCTTACAGTTTCTATTAATCAAATCAAAAGCGTTTTTAAAGTCCACAAAAGGCAAGACGTTTTTCTTTAAAATTTTGTACCAAAACTTAGAAAAAAGAAAAAAAAGGGTTATGAGTGTGTGACTGCTTTCAAAACCCGTTTTCTCAAAAATATGAGTGTAAAAATTACTAAATGCGTAAGAAAAGCTAACTGATGAGTTTTCTGGGGTATTTGCATTCAATTTTTTTTAAAAAATCGGTGAAATAATTGGTTCGATCATTCCCTTGGAAGTCCCCAGTAAATAATTTCTTAAATAAAAAACCAAAAAATTTAGAACAGATTTGCCCACTGTTTTTTAAAATTCACTAAATACCTTATTGATTCAGTACTTATACCCCTTTTTGAGATGCGTAACACTCCTTTCACTTTTCTGTTGTTATCGGATAAATTTAAATAAAGTTTTACCAACATTTTTCCAAAATTCAACGTTTTATAATGTGAAACATATTCTTTTTTTTAAAAATTTAGTACACTAGAAAAAAAAAATGATCAATCTGTTTTAAGTTATCTCATTTTGATAAAGGTTTTTTAATTGCCCGATTTTATCCAAAACACCTTTTATCGTTCATTATTGTTTTAATTTGCAGCTTTTTTTCGGCAAATGCCTTCTTTTTTTTCTTTCTTAGTTCATGTATGTTTCCTCTCTGCAATATATTTTTTTTCCAATTATCTTTTTTCTGTTTGCTCTCTGAAAAGTTTTCGTTTTGCAAACCCGTTTGTGTGATTTTCATCAAACAATTCATTATTTTTTTCACCAACCTCCTAATCATATGAGCAGCTCCAAATTTTGGCTTTAAAAAAAATTCAAAACTTTTTTTTTTTACAGCTTTTAACCAAAATATCTGTGTTGTGGCAATATATCTTTAAATTCGTCAGAAATTTTCAGTCTTTTAAAATTGTGTTTTCATTGACCTTTTCAAAACTTCATGATGGTGGGTATGGATTGCAACTTTTCTGTGGACATTGTTTTATATAATCTGCATGGTAAATCCCCTGAAAAAAATTACATTCACTTCAAATTGCAGTAAAAGGGTATTTCTCTTACAAAAAAAGTAACCAAAACATACACCTGTGGGGATGAAAAATAAATTCTTTTTTCTATTAGTTCAATGAACATTTTCAATCAAAAAATTGACAGAAAACAAAACTCCAAAAAAATATAAATCTGTTACATGAATCCCTTGGGAGTTTTAAACCCTTATCCTTATCCCGTACAGCACATAATTTTAAATTTGCTCCTCTTTGGTTGTTCATTACCTATTCTGCATGAAGTCTCTGCACAATATGAAATGAGCATTTTATAATTAAAAGTTTTCATACTTTTTTTAGGATCAATTACCTTTCCAGTTTTAACGCAAAAGGCCCCCATTTGGGACTCTAAAACGCAATAAGAATACATCTTTTTTAAACCATTAACCGGGGCAACAGCCCCATTTTAACAATAAATTCCTTTCTTCCCAAAGTCAGCAAATGTTTTTTGTTTAATAAAAATCCCAAAATTTTGAATGATAGGACAATTTTTTTTTTTCAGAGGAACTAATTTTTTATACTATTGAAGATTACTAAAATCGAAGAGGCACCACGGAAATTTCCCTTTAAAAATAATGAAGTTTTTGAAACCAATTTAAAAATAATGCAGCAAGTTTTTTTTAAATTTTTTTTATATTATGAATCAAAAATTTTTTCAACCTTATGACTGGCCGCCGATTTAATGTATTTGTGTGGAGTAAGGGCGACCTTGCCTGGGCATTTGCCCTTTTGAATAACGGTCCCCCGAGTAAGCAGCATCCCCTCTTTTTGTTTCTCGACTTGCCCTTTTTTCACGACGGTTTGCCGTGGGCCCCAAAGTTGTTTTTTCCCCCAGACGTCTTGCCAAGTTGGGGTGCAGCAAAATTGGTTCTCATCATTACATGGCCCGTTGGGGGCAGCAAAATTGGTTTTCACTCCCCACGCTGGCCCGTTGCAGGGGGTAAAATGAATTCTAACAGAGTCATGGTATGGGTATTTTATTGATTTGGCAAAAAGCCGAGAGAGAAGGATCAGGGCAAAATCCCCACTGCAGAAATTGGAGCTAGGGGGGTTTTTTTTAGGAACTCTGCTACAGCTCTAAATCGCTCCCCTTTTTAGGGAGGGAAAAAAACCCGGCCTGAAAGCAATCCCGAAGCAGCAAAGAGGTGTTGCTGGATTGGTAAAGGGGGAACAAAAATGAACTTCATAAGGTTAATCCCCCACAGATATAGGTGCCTAGTGGTCGTGGTTAGGTCAAGAATTAAGTGGAAATCACCTTGGCATGTCCCGGGTAGGGTTGAATCCCAGCCAGACACGTCCCCCAAAAGGAAAAAAAAAGGGGGGGGCAGGGGACACGGTTTTGAACCCGGGGAGGCCCAAACCCCAGAGTGTAGGGATAAGAGCCAAAAACTGCTTTAAGGGGGCTTCATTTGGGACTTCTGGCCCACTCTCCCCGAGTTTCTTTTATAGGGATTTGTGGGATGATATATGGGGTAACCCCCCCAGTGAGGAAAATGCAAGGAAGGGAATCCCGGAGGGCAAATTTGGGAGGGGTACTGGTCTGGTATGGGGGGTGTGGGGGGGTGGTCATTCTTTGGTGCCATCACTGTTCCCGCGTTACCTCCACATAACTTTTTAGTCTACCAGGCCCCAATGTAAGTTCCCCCCTTTTAAAAAAAAACCCCTTTTCCTTTTCCTTTGCTGTTCATTTTTTGGAAGTAGATCAGTTCTTATTCCATTTTTTACAACTTTCCCTTGAAAACCTTCTTAATCAAATCATTTATCCCTTTCCCATTTATACTTTATGGGTTTTATTTTGGTTCTCCGTTTTTTTTTCTTTTATGTGCCCGAATTTCTTTTGCCCCCCGGTCCCCTTACCTGTTCAATACCTCAACCCCGCCCTAGAAAGCATCTAGTCCTTTTTTTTGCAACCCCAAAAAGGGGCAACGCCAACCTACAGAGGTTTCTCGACTGAAATTCTCCAAACTTCAACCCCCTTAGCTTTTATCTTTTCTTCTTTTAGTCATACGCGCACACATTCTAAAAATTTTTCTTTCTTCCCTGTCTCATTAAAAGATCGATCAGAAGTGTTATCCACCTTTCCCTGGTTTGTGTTTCACTTTTTGTTTATCACAATGTTCATAAAATGCTGCCATTTTTCTGATACTTTTTGAAGTGTTGTCAATGTCACACAGTTAAACTCCATGGCCTTTTTCTCAACTTAATATTTTTGTGCAATAAATGAGACACACGTAGGAAAGAGCAGTGTCCCATCCCCTTTACCCCCCGCCCCCGTTTAACCCCTGTTTGAAAGTTTAAAAACTCGATTAGTGATTTAAAAGAAAACCCAAAAAGGGCCCTCCCCCGTTCAAACCAATATAAACCGGCCCCTCGTACCGACCAAGACAGTTTCCCAAAACCACAAAAAATTGGCCCATTTATAAGCGGTTTGGAAAACTGGAGTACGTTTATATGCTTCGCATACTTGTTTTATAATATAAATAAACTGGAATTCTTTTTTCCCCAGACATAGTGCAAGAGTCGGCATGGAAAGACATTTGTGGTCTGGATTTTCACATTTAAGGGAAGATGGTAATTTTATTGTGTCTGTGAGCAGTTGTGAGCATACACGTTCACACAATTCATACAAATGCCATCGCTGCGATGAGTTCTTCAGTTGGCTAGGCTATATACACCACTTGAACTTATCAGTGTACATGTTCACGTGCAGCTGTAACTACCTGGCCTTCATGGGGATGTTCAGTGACCCGCCGCCTTCAGAACCCCGGCTGGTGTATGCCCCGCACCACCACAAACTGCAGAAAAGGTTGCTGTCTTCTTGTGCCATCTCCCTCTCGTCCTGACACCTGGGATAGCCGCAGTCCTCTTCGTCTCTGCCGTCCAAGCACTGGATCATCGTGTTGCAGGCCAGGTGAGCGTGAAGCTTGGCAGGTGTGCACGGAACAGTTCCACTGACCTCTGGGGTATCTGTTGGTGTTTTGGAATTCTGTGGAGAAAAGCTTGTAACATAATCATCTTAAATGTTGCATTTTTAGACTTTTATTAACACCCTTTGTAAACCAAGGCACCAGGTAGCACATGACACTAGGTCTCTTCACACACACACACACACACACACACAAACACACCACACACACACACACCACACACACACACACACACACACACACACACACACACACACACACACACACACATGCGCGCGCGTGCGCACGCACATGCGCACGCCACACACACACACACACAACACACACACACACACACACACACACACACAACCACACACACACACACCACACACACACACACATGCACACACATGCACGATGCTCACACGCACGTACGCACGCACGCACACACGTGCACACTATTATGTTTAGTATTATTATTTTATTATTATTATATTATTATTATTATATTATTATATTATTATTGTCATATCATCATCATTATTATTATTATTATTGTTATAATTATTGTTATATCATTATCGTTATCGTTTTTACTGCTGTTACTATCTCTACTACTACTATACTACAGACTACTACTACTAACTACATACTACTACTACACTACACTACTCTACTACTAACTACTACTACTATCTACATGCTTGTCATCATCATCATCATCATCTCATCATCGTCATCGTCTCATCATCAACATCATCAGAAAACAAACACAATACAAACAAAAAACAAAAAAAACAAAACAAAAATAACAAGAAACCACCACCTCACCATCCTTCAGCACTATTGTCCACAACTACCATGCTAATACCTTTTTGAAATTACTATATCACAATATAACTGTTGTTTCAACCTCCGAATCATTACAACTGTTAGATTGGCTAATGTTATTGATATTATTATTATACACTTGACAATATTTCATACATTGCAGCCTACCACTTTTCTCGCCTCCAATATCATCACTACCGTTACTATCGGTTACAATCATGATCATTATTAAAACCATTAAAATACCTGTAACTCCCATCTTCCATAATTTGTATCCTCCTCCCTTTCGTCCTTTCGGTCTCCTCTACCCTCCTCTCCTCTTTCTTCCTCCATTCCTTCATTAGTAGTACTATTAAAAGTAGTACTATAATCACTATCGTTACTATTACTGATATCATCTTTTATCACATTTGTACCATTACATTTATTATTATTACAATTATTACCATTACCATTACTGTTGTTGTTGGTATCATCATCATTATTATTATGATTGTTATTATTAGTGTTATTAGTGATATTGTCATCATTTCCATCAGCATCCCTCCATCATCGCCACTAACACTGTTGCAACGACAACCATGCTGTTCGACTATCCTCTAACCCTCTTCTTTCTCCCTTACTACAACTCCCATTGTCAATTATCACCAAAAGTGGTTGTAAACAGTCTTTATTATTTTTCAATATTTCTGTCCTCATCATTATCTTTATTATAATTGATATCAGTGGCATTATTATCAACATCATTACTATTTTATCCCGCATTGTCTCCTTCCGACGGCATCGTTTTCATCAACGCCCATCTTGCGCCGAATTTAGTGAGATCAGCGATTGCTCGTTCTTCAGTTTTATTGTCCTGAGTGTTGTTTATCTTGCCGAAGAAGACCTAAGAGGTCGAAACGTGTCGTGTTTTGTCTTGTGATTCGTTTGTTTAAGTTTGGCAGATGCAATACTTTTTTTCTTTTTTTTGGTTGTTGTTGTTGTTGTTGTTGTTGTTGTTGTTGTTGTTGTTGTTGTTGTTGTTGTTGTTGTTGTTGTTGTTGTTGTTAATGTTGTTGTAAAGATTCGGACTGTTTTAGCTTTGGTATTTCTTTGGTTTCAAATCAAACTGATGAAAGGAATAACTTGTCTAACTGCTTCAGCATTTTGTGTGCCTTGTTTCCTTGGTGGAAAGCGATGTCGTATCATCCATGAAGACTTTTAGAACAGGCATTTGGCGTCATTCCATGGGTCTGTCTAACCTGCACTGCTCATGGCATCTTTCAAGATGACCCTATTGCCAACGCAAACACTGTCAGAGAAATTGCACAATCCATTGTAATGCCTGTTTCCAGATTAATGCAATCTGGTGTGTTTTCTTGTGGGAAAACCTCATTTAAAAGCCATGGAAGAACTTCATCAGCCTTTTTCAGATGTTCTTTGGAACATGATGCATTTCGAGGTGCCAGGCGAATCATCTTGTGTGGAACTGATCCATTGGCATTTGCAAGATCGAACCACACCACGTTTCTCTGTCCTAGCTCTTTGGACTGCTTCCCAAACCATAGTGGTATGTCCCACACAGCCAAAGATGCCTGGGTGTCGCCTTCTGGACTGACGCACCCAAGTATTCCTTTTCTGTTGGTTATTTAGTCAGTCTGGGTTGGAATGGCAGAGAAACAGTTTTCCCCTCGACGTTCATTGGTCTGTACTGGTTGATGTCAGTCGAGTTTGCTCTTTGGGAATATACATTCCATCAGCTATCATTCCTTGGCTGCTTACCTTCAACGTCCTCCATGCCGTTCTTAACATTTTGTGGAGCCACTCCTGGACATTGGGACTTTCTTATACAGCAGCTTTGATATTCAATTTGGCCCAGGCGAACATTTGGCTCTGACTTTGTTAACCACTTTCTCTATATCATCCGTGTTGGTGGCTTGCCACTGAACTTTCTTTTCTCTGGCCTGCAGGCTGCACCAAGCCTTGGTTTCAAGTGGTGCTTCGCTCCGTGGGTCAGAATATGTTTTCTGAGATACTGCTCAGAGTTTTCTTTGTCCACTGTTTGTGTCCCAGATTTTGGATTTTTCGAACAGTTTCCTGTAAACAGGAAGGGATCTCTGAAGAGGCAATCTTAGATATTGTCATGACTAGTGATTCGATGTGTGTCATGAACGGAATTGGAACATGTATTTGATATAATGATTGTTGGAAAAATATGATAATGTTTTGGTGAATATTTGCACTTGTGGTGTAGGACCACGCTGTTTGTACAGCTGTGTGAAATAAATCAAATGGTGGTATGACACCACGTAATTGAGCATGATTAGTTAGGACGCTGAGAGTTTGAATAATGAGCGAAGCTCACTTTTGTGTGACTGGTGAATAACAATTTTAATCAGACCTGGGGATGGCTTGGACAAGAGCAGACGCCAGATTCTTCTAGTTAACCTTGTGGGGTTAAGGAACTTTACTCCCTTATGCGTCTAGCTTGTAGTATTGCCTGTTAGGCAGAACAAACCTTGAGGAGTTGTGAAAGTAAGACTTGGAGT
>JAFLJL010014390.1:27757-40108 GCA_018398815.1 Conus ventricosus | reverse complement strand
TAACATCTTGAATACATGTAAAATCCTGTCTCCAACTTTCGGGAAGAGAAGGCCAGTTTAGCGGTTGGTATGGATGACATGTTACACATAGCATGCACCCTGCATGAGAAATGGAAAAAAATGAAGGAAGTAAGGAAATTAAGTGAATGATATTGAATGGATGACACGGGGAAACAACTGAATGAAGCGCCAGCTGGCAGCTCTTCAGTCTGCACTACCCAGGTAGGCAGCCTGTTGTGTAAATGAGTGTGGATTGTTAAAGCGCTTAGAGCTTGGTCTCTAGCTGAGGATAGGCACTAAATAAGTATTCATAATAATAATAATAGTAATAATTTGTATATTTTAAAATGTGTGTGCGTGCGCGCGTGTGTGTGTATGAAGAGATCATTTTCCTTGACCTCCTAACATCTGACTCCTTTGTTCAATTGGAATGTAAAACAGCTGTTTTGTACTCACTGCTGAATATGAAACGGCAGATCATGTAAATTGCCTTCTTTCTTCCTTTTTTTAATTCTTTGTGCTGACATTTATTTTTCATTTTAATTCAGATTATTTTATTTGATTCTTCATATTCCTTGTGTCAAAGTTTCCTTTTCCTTTTTCTTCTGGCTTTAAATTAAACTCTTCTTAGTGTATGTGTCAAGACCGACCCTGGAGGTCTGCCCTGACAGGATCGGTTTAGATGGGAGTGAAGGGAGTGACTGAACTCCACGCCCCCGCAAGAGACCACACAAGAAAGATTACGATACAACACCCCATTTATTCACACCAACACACACATAGTCACAAATAAGCATTCCAACGCACACAACATGCACAATCACATCCAGCATTTCAACACACACGACATACACGCAATCAAGCATTTCAACACACACGACATACCCATAGTCACAAACAAGCATTTCGACTCACACATATAACTATAATCATAAATAAGCATTTTAAGCCCACATTCCCTTCCGTGCTTCATGGGGTTTTCCCCCACAAAGTTCACTGTGAGCACCGAGCCCCCCCAAAGTTCACTGTGAGCACGAGTCGCATCAAGTGCCCCAAACCGGGTCGGTTCTTGAACGAAGGGTCTTTCAATGCCGACACCATTGACACACCCCACACCCGAATTGCACGACACATAGCGAACCACACTGGTGACACTGGCTGTGGGAAGTCCGAGGACCACGGAGGAACGCGTCCCGTGGGACGAGGCGTTGTCGCTGAAGGTCCCGGACAGGGATCGGGATCCTCCAGCAAAGCCCTTGTGCTCCTCAACCAGTGCGCGGCCCCAACAGCGCAAGCTTCGGGTGAGTCCCCCGGGAAGAGGGGAGCCGGAAGAAACTGGAAGGAAAGAAGGAAGGGCACTGGAACCCGCAGTCAGTACAGTCTAGCATATGCTGTCAAATCCTAACAGCCTCTCGCATGATGGACGAGGGGAGGTTTTCTAAATACACTCACAGCACCCGCTCGACACAGACCTGAGCATAACACAGTAAACAAACCAACTGAGGAATGTTCGCTAAAGGTCTCCTCACACGAAGCAGGTAAGAAGTTACATTCACAGGTTAAACACTGAATAGAAAATCATGGCTTCATCCTTCCCTCACTCACGTTCAACATTTTTCCTTTCTTAGGAACTGAACTAATACAGCAACCATTGCTTTATAACTGTCATCACATTTGCAAATAATAATTCAATGGCACAGTTATCACCACATTTTATAGCAACATTTCAAAAACGACACAATTCTCCAACCACGCATCCAAACGACTAATCATGCGTACGCACGCTCGCCAACAAAAAAACTCGTTCCCTTGCACACACAGACGGTGGCCGAAGAACACGAGACGGCAATTGTGACAGGGGCGGACGAGCGAGACCAAGCAAGTTCCAACTCTGAATCACCAGGTTCTCCCCCATCCCCACCGACTACCGCATCACCAGATACATAAAAAGGAGAAAGACTTTTGGATATAATTTTGACTGGCCAGGTTAAAGATTGAATTAACCAGAGAAAAGTGGTCTCAAACAATATTTCTTTTATAATTTTTGAAAACCAAAAGAAATTGCGCAAAAGAGAAAAAAATTAGCCGGCTAACAAAAAAAACAACAACAAAAAAAACCACGAAAACTGATGCTTACCAGCTACCCGTGGTTGACCCCAGTGGCGGGTCAAGCGACTCTCTACCCTCTGTCCGGTCGAGAGGACAGCAGAGCAGATGCGGAAAAGAGTTGACGTGATGTCCCTCCCCTACAGGCCGACTGTAGGAATGAAGGTACCGACCGTACCTTCGACGAAGTGGTGTAGAACCAAAACCGGAGCAGGCGCTCCCAGAGACATCTTCCGCTCGAGTGAAGAGAAAACCTGCCTCAGCGATGGCAGCCAACATGCCACGCTACGTCACAGTGAGAATACCTCAAGCCTAAGAGGAATAATGCACGTGCGGCAGGTAAAAAGACAGACGAGAGGCCCATAGAGACAGCCAGTTCAAGCGAAAGGTACCAGCACCCGTGAAAATTGCAGGATGAATTGCACGGGCAGCGGAATTAGAGAGAGGGGAGAGAGAAAATAAACCTAACCTGAGCTGAACGACATTAAGGTGCAACCGCACTACAAGCCACCTTAAGGGACGGATACACGACAACAGCAACGACAATAAATAAATGAATAATTCCACCGCCCCAGATGGGTCAATCGTCATAGGCCTCGTGACAAACTCGTGACAGTATGCAACTGTTATAAAATGTCTGAGAATTTCTTTTAATAGAAAATTCAGCTAGTGACATTGCCTGTTATTTTATGGATTACTCATTTGGTCTAGAAGAACTTTATGTAAGTGTGAATATTGTTTCATGCAGCTTGAACATGATAAAACATTGAATGCTATTAACTCATGTTCTGGGGAGCTGTGGTCAAAAAGGTTGGCATTGTAACCTGATGGCGGTTAGTTGTTTCACCTCATGATGATCAAGACCAGCAGATGACTACACAGAGGGTGTATGTGGGTCAGAGATAATGGGACAAGTCTTTGAAAAAAGCTGGGGCTTTGTTTAGTTCTGGTTACTTGGAAAGTCATTGAAAATAAAACATATATGGTCTGGAAGTTCATGACAATGCATGGAATTTGTCTTATGCTGGGGAAAATCTAAAAAAAAAACATGAAGATGTTGAGAAGGCATTACGTACACAAAAAACACAATGAGGACTTAAAAAGGCTTCATTTTACCTTTGTTTGAAAAAGTAACACTGTACAAGAAATAGGGGCATAAGGTAACACAGAAGTAAGTGGTAAGAAATCAGCATTCTCAGAATGGTGTCAAGGATATTGTGATTTGTGGGCATGAATTTGCTGAACAGACATCGTATTGTTTGAGCTTCTTGCATAACTTAAAGCCATAAAAAAGGTTTATGGCCCTGAAAAAAAGGAGGGATTTTTATAGAGATAATGTTATACAACTTGTAAAAACCTTGCTCACAACTAATTCATTTAAAGTCTATTACATGTGGTTAACTGGTTCCCTGACAGGGTGAAATAGCTTCAGCAGAAAGTACGTTTCCTGTCAATATGTTCAGGATTTTTGCATGAATTCGTGTAGTTGCCACTATCGTGTGTTTTGCCACAGAAACTGAACCAGGTGGTTCTTTGGGACAAGATCATAATGCGAGGAGAGAATGCTATCCCGAACCTTAAAAATGCCAACACCCAAATACTACTTCTGGGACTATGGAAATGGACTCAGGTAAGTCAAGGTAGATTATACATCGAAATTATATTTGCAGTTCAGTATTGTTTTGTTACTTGCTGAATCCCACCTCCACCCCAATCCTGCAATTCTACAATTTTTGTGTTTTTTCTGTCTGCTAATGACTGTAAACTTCCGACTATGATTGCAGATCAAATTGTATGATTTTTTTTCCAGCTGAAATCATTATGCATTTTGTATTGGTTTTCACAGTTATAGCTCAGTATGCTTCATGCGCATGCATCAAGTCTTCTTGTTCGCAAAATGACATCAGAAGAAAAACATGCTCAGGATTTCTCGACAGTGATTTTGAAATTGTGTCCAACAAACCTCAAGGTGTGGAAATCATCAAGCATTTATAAGAAATTTTAGAGATTCCTCATCATCACAGTCCTGTGTCGTATTCACCTTCGAAAAACAATTGTGTCAGTGGACTATTGTAAGTGTAATTCAATTCAGACTCTGTAATAAAAACCAAAGGTTTGAAACAGACAATGTTGTAACATATTAAACATTTGAGTTTGTTTCCAACATGCATCATGTGAAGCAAATTTGGTCACTATTGAAAACGAAACAATTTCAGCAATAAGATGACTGACGTGTATTATTGGGGATAATCAGGTTTGTGTTGTTTTCTTTTGTTTTGAAATATTTATTCCCTTTTTCAATTTTCCTTTTCTGTCATTTTCCATGCCACTATAGTGGCACCACACCCACACTGCTCCCCATCCATAGCCACAGCCTGGCTTTTCCCTTACATCTCATCACTGACAATCGGCATGGAGCAGTCAGTGTCAAGTCATCATGAGGCAACCAACCAGAGGAGGCACGGCACTGCCGCTGAGTCTTTTCAGTGGTGTTCAGATGATCAAATTTTCTTCCCCTCTCTCCCCCCTCTTCCCCTCCTTCTTCCTCTTCATTTAAAAATTCAAACATTTAGAAGATTGAAGACACCCTCTTGATTTACTTTTCAGCCAACATGGAAAGTTTTTAGAATGAGTTTACAGGCCATGAAAGTATTGAGAACCAGTTTGTTTATTAGTTTTCTGGCCTGGCTATTTGAGTCAAGTACTACTCCAGCTTTTAGAAACCTTTGTCTCTCTCTGTCTTCATCTGTCTGTCTGTCTCTCACTCTCTCTCTCTGTCTTCCCCCGCCCCTCCCCCCCTCCTTCTCTCTCCCTCCCTCCATCTTTCCAGCCCTCCTCCCTGTCTCTCTCTGTTTCCTCCCATACTCCCCTACGAAATTAGAAGTAGTTTGCCATACTGTGGTAGTGCTTATTTTCCATCGTTTCATTTCACAGTTTAAAAATGGGAGATGGGGAGGGGGGGGGGGGGGGGCAATTGATAGATAAACTGACATTGAGGACCATCAAAGGTGTTCGCTGTGGTGTGGTGTGCAGAGGCAATGACAACGTTACCTGTCTCTGTCATGGAACGTCATCCCCAATGCCGGAACTCTGCCCAAGGTCATGGGCAAAGGTCGTCACCGGATCCAGTTCCCCAGTGATTACACCTCAGGAAGATTCTAGATGTCCTCGCTTGCTTCTGTGGTGCTTGTCAGTATGTTAGCAAGTGTGAATGTTTGTCTTTGTGGTGTTACTTTCTGCATATTTATCATTACGCACATTTCATTTCGTCTTTGTCATTCCGGGTTTGGTCATTTTTCAGTTCAAAAGTATAAGGGAAGGAGATGGAGATGCCATATGTTAGTATGAAATTATTTCTCAAGGTTTTGTTTTTTTTTAATTGTTTTGAGGACAAATGCTGTTATAGAAAGATAGAGTCAAAAGTATTCCATATGATTATTGTTTAATAAGAAATGTTTGTTCCCATACCTAAATCACATTCATGTTTCTGTTCTGCACCTTGTTGTTTTTGTTTGTGTGTAATTCTGGAAACATGACAGTATGACAGCAGTAGAGAAAAAAAAAAAGATATCAAAATTGAGTGCTGATGTGTGATTGAGTCATTGAAGGCTGAGAGGTTTGTGTTCTGTGTTCTCTCTCTCTCTCTCTCTCTCTCTCTCTCTGTCTCTGTCTCTCTCTCTCTCTCTCTCTCTCTCTTCTCTCTCTCGGATTCTCATACTAGCATCAGGGATTTTGGTTATGAAGTAGTGCTGAAGAGAAGCAGAGGTCTCACTGATTAATGAAGTGTTCTCCTCAGCAGGTATGTGCATAGAAGTGGGCTACTTGCCCTGCACAATGTGATGGATTATGACACAGTAGCAGATCATTTGATAACTTTCTTGCAGCAGACCTGTTGTGGCTGTGGTATGATTACAGGTCTTTTCCTCTTAGGCAATATTTGCTATTGATTTAAAGAAAAAACAAACAATAGAAACAATAATAGAGGAACTCGCACAAAAAAAAAATTGATTGAACCAAGTACAATACAGACTCTTGCTTTGACATCTTACATGCTCTAAATGCTGCATCACAGGGTATGTTCCTGCTGAATCGTTGTTGTCAAAGTTCCCATATTGTTTCATCTGCGAAATTACATACCATTCTGTCATTGGTTTTTAAAGTGTTGTCAGAGATGTTGGGCTGAATGTTGGTGCTTGGGTAATGGTTATGGCTTGTGTGGACTCGAGCTATATGCAGTATGATTTGTATTTTGGGAAAATTGTGTCAAGTTTGACTTTTTCTTTCAATTTGTTACACTGTAAATGCTGTTCAATAAAATGTGTGTCCTATGACTTGTGTTGATGTTGTTGGTATTCATGCATGAAGGAAATTGAAGGAAAGAAGACTACTCACTTTTGAGTTATACAATTGTACAGACAAATTAGAACATGGGGTGAAACAATGATTGTGAATAAAACAGAACAAGCGCAAGCGGGTGCCACACTCCTAGTTGATCATAGTAGTGGAGGAACTTCACACACCTTCCTACCCAGTCACTGCCTCTGTCTCTGTCTGTCTGTCTGTCTCTCTTTCTCTCTCTCTCTCTCTCTCTCTCTCCCCTCAGATATATACACACCCACAAGTACACAAGGTTTAAATTCGTGAGTATATGTGGGTGTGATTTTCTTTCCTCCAAGGATAATGCATGTGTGCACACCCGTAGTCTTCTGTCCATTCTTGATGTGCCCCATTTAAAATTTAAAGTAAGCCTCACACTCACATTATATAATCATTTTCTGTTCATTAAGGCCTGCAAAGAAATCATTCAAAAACCTTAAAAAATTCAGCATTGATCTTTTTCAGCCGATTTTGCATTTATTACTAGTGATGAGTTCCTGAAAACGAAGGGCTTTTAGATGCTTTTTTTGTTACATGCTGGCCTCGATCAGCTCCCATCAAGTACCTTGACTTTGGTGAAAGTTTTGAAAATCTCAAATTCCTTCATACACACACACACACACACACACACACCACACACACACACACACACACACACACACACACACACACACACACACATACATACATACATACATACATACATACATACATACATACATACATACATATATATAGATAGATAGATATACATGTATGTGTGTGTGTATGAAATAAGAACATGTCGGAATGTGTTCTCTGTGGACAATGTAAAGTACCTAGTAACATGGCTGACTTATACAGATGTGTTAAGTGAAAAATATAAAGGGTTACATGCATAAGCTTAATGTCTTGGCCAGTATAGCACAGTTCATGTGTCATCAAACACCTTCCCAGTCAGATGCATTCAGATAACTTGCTTCGCCCCTTTATTGCCAAAAGATAAATCAAAGAAATGTTCAGTGTTTATGTTCCATTGGTATTATCTTTAAATCAGTTATCTGCAGAACTCATGACATTTACGTCATCTGCTGTCCCATTTTCAAGTTCAAATTTGAAAGTGTAAGTTTGGGGGTTTTTCTTTCTTTTTTTTTCTTTTTTTTAATGCTGATCGATGAGAATGAGGATGATTAAGATGATGCTACGGATTTCCATTTCGGTCTGAGACTACATGACGGGGCTGTACTCTACGCTTCCTTTCATATTATATCCGGCGTCAACCAGGCCTGAGAGCAAGCACCTGCAGTGTTGGTCAGGAAATTTGAGCAACACTCTCAGAAACGCATCCATTAAGTGGATGAAACTTGACTGTGTGGTCCCAGTCTTCACAACTGAGTCCGCAGCAAACTCAACTCTAGGTAGGAGCCGGTCGGGGCAGAAAAACCACATGACTCTGATGGGATTTGAACCCACGACCTTCCCAGCCAGGAGTCCGTGACGCTAACCACTTCGCCATGGCGGCTGGTAGTTTGAGGGTTTTGTTGCTGTTTTTCTGAAGCTGTCATGAAATATATTGTTGTCAGCATGCAGATAACTCAAAATATTCAACAAGGCTGCGTTTCTAATTATTTGTGTCTATGTAACACCTTGGGGAAGCGGGATGATGGGTCTATTCGTGTAGCAAAACTGATTTTGCCTGATGCAATTATGCCTCCCCTGTCATGGTACCCAAAACTGTTCAGAAGTATGCATGATACTTTTCTTACACAAATATAATGCACCCTCACTGAGAATATCCTCTCGATCTCCCACCCTGCTCACAAGCACCACACACACACACACACACACACACACATTTTGTGTTTTTTGTTATATTAAAATATATGAATTACAGTTATCAGTAGTATTAAATTGAATCAAAAGAATTTTATGCCTTTATTTTTGTTGGATTCCACTGCTACTTTAATTACTAGTTTCCCTGTAAGCAAATCGCCATATTAGAATGACATTCACGTCCCTTTTTGGGGGGGGGGGGGGGGCAGATTAACCTGTCGTTCAAACATACAGAGTTAAAGATCCTCTGTTTTATGTAATCTGACAGGACAAACAGAATCAATTACCAGCAGGAAGAAGGTCTGATTAATGAAATGCAGATCATGATGAAAACATTACCTGTGTAACAAATCTTTTCAGAACACTACGTCAGATGTCTTGAAATTCTATGTCATAATACCATTCTATGTCATAATTCCCTTAATCATTTCTTTTATCTTCTGCTCTGATGAAACTGGGGGATATTGCAAGAAGGGAAAGGGAGGGGGAGGGATTAAATCAGCAAAACTGCACTCGGGAGAAAAAGGAAATAATCGATCATCAACAAACACAGTTTTTACAGCCCAGACAGCAGTTTAGGCAGGAAATGGATGGACTGGTGTCATTTTATTTTTGTATCGCGCAAAATCACGCGGTGTCGAAGATAAAATGTGTCACAGACAATGGTTATTTGGTAAGTATTAATCAGATGTAAATGAATTATTGAAAAATGGTTGCCCAAGAAATGCCTCACAAATACACACAAGCAGTCTCCTTCCAGTTTCTCATTCACCAGTTAGTAACTTTATTTACCATTCACTAAACAAAACAATAAGCCTATTTCTGTTTTGTCCATCTATATTTGTACCACTGCTCAGTCATCCTTAATACAACAAGTGCGTAATGTTTAAATCCCCAGTTTGGACTATCGCATGAATTTTCTTATCATTGGCAGGCTGACCTTCATCTTACAGTGTTGGCGCTACAGGATCAAGAAACGGATTCAAAAAATGTCTCATGAACTGCATGGAGTCTTTTTTTTTTTAAAAGAAATTCAGAAAATGCTCTTAACACTCGCAGAGTTCTGCTGTGGTAGAATTGTGTTGGTTTTGGGGTGAAAAATAAAACGATGGTTGCATTTTGACCACTTATGACACGTTCAAGAACCATACTGTTTGGTGAGGGATATCAGTATTTGTGCTTGTCTGGGCGACGTGGGTCCCATAGAACCCATACTTTTAAATTCTCTGTCTTACTGTCTGTCTCTCTCTCTTTCTCTCTCTCTCCCTGTCTCCTTATAAACTCTCTCTCTCTCTCTCTCTCTCTCTCTCTCTCTCTCTCTCTCTCTGTCTCTCTCTCTCTCCTCTCCTCTCCTCTTCTCTTGTTGCTACCTTTCTAAATTTTTCTTATTCTTCTTTCTTACTTTTTGTCATTGCAGAAATTAGTCTTGAGTTTTATCTACAAAGTATTTATCCATATTCTCATGGATATATAAGGTCACACAACGATTGGAGTACACGCTCCATCATCTGGTTTTGTGATATTTATTCATGTATTTCAAATCATTCACAACACTAGGGAGGTTCATATTACTTCATGTTCAGCAAGTTTTCTCTCGTAACACAAATACATAACACACACACAAAACACACACACACACACACACACACAACAGAGCCACACACACTTACAAACTCTCTCGCATGTCTTTTGTCATACCCTCCTATCCCAACCCACACACTCACACACACACACACACACACACACATATCATGCAAACACACACATACACACACACACACACATGCTTATGCATGAAATCATCTGTCTACTGCATGCTTCCACCATGGTAAATCAAAGGGCAGTGGAGCTTCTTATCATGACTGCTTGGTTAATGTATGGGCCATGTTCATCCCAGATCGTCCTTAAAAATAAGTCCACCTAATGAATGTCACCAGGTACGCGCAGAGTGGTAGTGTACTCACTGACTTTGTAATATAACAGATATATTGCTAACAGCAGCTCATTTACGGCTGAAAAACCAGCCTGCACTTCCTTCTAGGACCTTCCTTATTATGCTTGGGCACCAGACTGAGTTGTGATGTAGGATACCCAAGAACTCTTGACTCTGGGAAGGAGTTTGCGGGAAATCGAGAAGACATTGTGGGCACTTTCAGTCCTTCGCGGCCAGTTGAATAAGAGAGGAGTTCCTTGTGTACAACTAGTTGCATTAATGGTTGTACCACGTTGTGGTCTTAAGACATTCTGGTTGGTTATTAAGACGGTCAACGGAATTAATCCAGTCTACACTCATAGCGCCATAAATAAAGACCTCTTAAACTGGTTCTTCTTTTTCTTTTCTTTTTTTGTTTTTGTTTTGTAATCAGTTAGTGATAGTGAACCAGTTTCTACCCTGATGGTGCTAAAGATTTCTTCAAACTTTTTTTAAAAATTCTGTCATTGATAGTACTCCAGACTCTACCCTAATGTCGCCAAAGTAAAGACCTCTTTGAACTGTTTAGAAATTGTTATTGAATGGAAAGAACATAAAACTGGTGACGGCAGTGGGCAGGCAGTTGCTTCTCGTCGTGCCCCAAAAATCACAGAAACTGTTGCATATGGCCTAATCACCCATTCATAGCTTGGAGTTGGACTGTATGCTTCTACATGCTGACTTCATTTCCAGTATGCTGCCCATTATAAGAATGCGCTGCCTGATATTCTTTATAAAATTTCGGCTAATATAGCTGAAGGTGGGATTCATGCGGCTTACTTCCAGAGTAAGTTCTCCACCACCTCTTGAAAAAGAGAGAGAGAGAAGCCAAACGGAAGCTCCTTAAGCAGATGGTGGAAAAACTGATGCACGGCCAAGTGATAAAGCAGTGGGTGATAAGGAAGTCACATTCCTCCATACCCTTGGGCCATAAGGACCCCATGTATACGTATGAATGCAGCTGGAGGACATACTTCAGACGCTATGATCAGTTCGAACATCATTTCATAGGCGGAACGAATGGAAGCTCTGTGTGTGTGTGTTTTGTGTGTGTGTGTGTTTTGCCCCAATGGACGCCTCAGCATTAGCAATCGTTGCACTCCTTCGGGCCTACCTCAGTGGTTCTATTGGGGTTGTCGTTGTTGTTTCCCTTGAATAAATGTTGGCCATTGCAGGGAAGCACTTTCATTTCTCCATCACATTATTATCATTATCATTATCACTATGATGGGTGATGATTATGATCATCATTATCATCATTATTGTTATTATTTGTGTTATTGTTGTTGTTGCTAACTTTAATACGCCTAATCACTAAATTCCCTTGGCGTTTACAGAACTCATGAACACACATCAAATGACAAGCCAAATGTATGAGAACAACAGGCAGTACACACAAACCGCAGTCACAAGCTCTTTCCACAACCACACTCACAACATCCCACTTTGACCCTCCCACACTCCCTGTCCGCCCGTCATCCATCTCTCGAACAAAGTTACCCATCGCTCGTTTCTCGCTTAAAATTAACAGGAAGCACCACGACAAAGCAATGAAATACACTGCAAGCAAAGAAAATCCCCGCCCTCCATCCCCTCTGGTATAGGTCAGCGATATTCACACACACACACACACACCACACACACACACACTGCTGAAAGAAGAAGAAAAACACCTCTCATATATGTCAGCGATTTTCACACACACGCACAAGCGCGCGCGCACGCATGCACGCAAACACACACACACATGCACGCACACACACACACACACACACACACACACACACACAACACACACACACACTATTGAAAGAAGAACAAAAACACCTTTCTGGTATACGTCAGCGACACACACACACACACACCCACGCACGCACGCACGCACGCACGCACGCACGCACGCACACACACACCACACACACACACACACACACACACACTATTGAAAGAAGAAGAAAAACACCTCCTGCGTTCGCAGGTGTGCAGAAAATTACAGCTGATTCATTGCCCTTTCTATATACAACCCATAAAAAAAAAAGCGGACAGGGCTGCAGAGATAAAATGCTCATGAAGGGGTTTTCCCG
>JAFLJL010014390.1:0-26757 GCA_018398815.1 Conus ventricosus | reverse complement strand
CTGGGGTTACGGGTTTGAATCTCCGCCGGGCCATTTCAGTACAGGGGGATTTTTCCCTCGGCGTTAACATTGGTTCTGACTCCATTTCCCATACAGTCCTTTGTATGAGGCTATAAACCGAGGTTCCCTGTGTGAATGCACGCATAACATCTTGAATACATGTAAAATCCTGTCTCCAACTTTCGGAAGAGAAGGCCAGTTTAGCGTTGGTATGGATGACATGTTACACATATCATGCACCCTGCATGAGAAATGGAAAGAATGAAGGAAGTAAGGAAATTAAGTGAATGATATTGAATGGATGACACGGGGAAACAACTGAATGAAGCGCCAGCTGGCAGCTCTTCAGTCTGCACTACCCAGGTAGGCAGCCTGTTGTGTAAATGAGTGTGGATTGTAAAGCGCTTAGAGCTTGGTCTCTAGCTGAGGATAGGCACTAAATAAGTATTCATAATAATAATAATAGTAATAATTTGTATATTTTAAAATGTGTGTGCGTGCGCGCGTGTGTGTGTATGAAGAGATCATTTTCCTTGACCTCCTAACATCTGACTCCTTTGTTCAATTGGAATGTAAAACAGCTGTTTTTGTACCTCACTGCTGAATATGAAACGGCAGATCATGTAAGTTGCCTTCTTTCTTCCTTTTTTTAATTCTTTGTGCTGACATTTATTTTTCATTTTAATTCAGATTATTTTATTTTGATTCTTCATATTCCTTGTGTCAAAGTTTCCTTTTCCTTTTTCTTCTGGCTTTAATTAAACTCTTCTTAGTGTATGCAACTGTTATAAAATGTCTGAGAATTTCTTTTAATAGAAAATTCAGCTAGGACATTGCCTGTTATTTTATGGATTACTCATTTGGTCTAGAAGAACTTTATGTAAGTGTGAATATTGTTTCATGCAGCTTGAACATGATAAAACATTGAATGCTATTAACTCATGTTCTGGGGAGCTGTGGTCAAAAAGTTGGCATTGTAACCTGATGCGGTTAGTTGTTTCACCCATCAGGATCAGGATCAGATCAGGGGCGTTGTATCAATACAACTTAGCCTCATGATGATCAAGACCAGCAGATGACTACACAGAGGGTGTAGTGGGTCAGAGATAATGGGACAAGTCTTTGAAAAAGCTGGGGCTTTGTTTTAGTTCTGGTTACTTGAAAGTCATTGAAAATAAAACATATATGGTCTGGAAGTTCATGACAATGCATGGAATTGTCTTATGCTGGGGAAAATCTACAAAAAAACATGAAGATGTTGAGAAGGCATTACGTACACAAAAACACAATGAGGACTTAAAAAGCTTCATTTTACCTTTGTTTGAAAAGTAACACTGTACAAGAAATAGAGGCATAAGGTAACACAGAAGTAAGTGGTAAGAAATCGTATTCTCAGAATGGTGTCAAGGATATTGTGATTTGTGGGCATGAATTTGCTGAACAGACATCGTATTGTTTGAGCTTCTTTGCATAACTTAAAGCCATAAAAAAGGTTATGGTCCTGAAAAAAGGAGGGATTTTTATAGAGATAATGTTATACAACTTGTAAAAACCTGCTCACAACTAATTCATTTAAAGTCTATTACATGTGGTTAACTGGTTTCCTGACAGGGTAAATAGCTTCAGCAGAAAGTACGTTTCCTGTCAATATGTTCAGGATTTTGCATGAATTCGTGTAGTTGCCACTATCGTGTGTTTTGCCACAGAAACTGAACCAGGTGGTTCTTTGGGACAAGATCATAATGCGAGGAGAGAATGCTATCCTGAACCTTAAAAATGCCAACACCAAATACTACTTCTGGGTACTATGGAAATGGACTCAGGTAAGTCAAGGTAGATTATACATCGAAATATATTTGCAGTTCAGTATTGTTTTGTTACTTGCTGAATCCCACCTCCACCCCCAATCCCTGCAATTCTACAATTTTTGTGTTGTTCTGTCTGCTAATGACTGTAAACTTCCGAACTATGATTGCAGATCAAATTGTATGATTTTTTTTCCAGCTGAAATCATTATGCATTTTGTATTGGTTTTCACAGTTATAGCTCAGTATGCTTCATGCGCATGCATCAAGTCTTCTTGTTCGCAAAATGACATCAGAAGAAAAACATGCTCAGGATTTCTCGACAGTGATTTTGAAATTGTGTCCAACAAACCTCAAGGTGTGGAAATCATCAAGCATTTATAAGAAATTTTAGAGATTCCTCATCATCACAGTCCTGTGTCGTATTCACCTTCGAAAAACAATGTGTCAGTGGACTATTGTAAGTGTAATTCAATTCAGACTCTGTAATAAAAACCAAAGGTTTGAAACAGACAATGTTGTAACATATTAAACATTTGAGTTTGTTTCCAACATGCATCATGTGAAGCAAATTTGGTCACTATTGAAAACGAAACAATTTCAGCAATAAGATGACTGACGTGTATTATTGGGGATAATCAGGTTTGTGTTGTTTTCTTTTGTTTTGAAATATTTATTCCCCTTTTTCAATTTTCCTTTTCTGTCATTTTCCATGCCACTATAGTGGCACCACACCCACACTGCTCCCCATCCATAGCCACAGCCTGGCTTTCCCTTACATCCTCATCACGACAATCGGCATGGAGCAGTCAGTGTCAAGTCATCATGAGGCAACCAACCAGAGGAGGCACGGCACTGCCGCTGAGTCTTTTCAGTGGTGTTCAGATGATCAAATTTTCTTCCCCTCTCTCCCCCCTCTTCCCCTCCTTCTTCCTCTTCATTTAAAAATTCAAACATTTAGAAGATTGGAAGACACCCTCTTGATTATACTTTTCAGCCAACATGGAAAGTTTTTAGAATGAGTTTACAGGCCATGAAAGTATTGAGAACCAGTTGTTTATTAGTTTTCTGGCCTGGCTATTTGAGTCAAGTACTACTCCAGCTTTTAGAAACCTTGTCTCTCTCTGTCTTCATCTGTCTGTCTGTCTCTCACTCTCTCTCTCTGTCTTCCCCCGCCCTCCCCCCCCTCCTTCTCTCTCCCTCCCTCCATCTTTCCAGCCCTCCTCCCTGTCTTCTCTGTTTCCTCCCATACTCCCCTACGAAATTAGAAGTAGTTTGCCATACTGTGGTAGTGCTTATTTTCCATCGTTTCATTTCACAGTTAAAAATGGGAGTGGGGAGGGGGGGGGGGGGGGCAATTGATAGATAAACTGACATTGAGGACCATCAAAGGTGTTCGCTGTGGTGTGGTGTGCAGAGGCAATGACAACGTTACCCTGTCTCTGTCATGGAACGTCATCCCCAATGCCGGAACTCTGCCCAAGGTCATGGGCAAAGGTCGTCACCGGATCCAGTTCCCCAGTGATTACACCTCAGGAAGATTCTAGATGTCCTCGCTTGCTTCTGTGGTGCTTGTCAGTATGTTAGCAAGTGTGAATGTTTGTCTTTGTGGTGTTACTTTCTGCATATTTATCATTACGCACATTTCATTTCGTCTTTGTCATTCCGGGTTTGGTCATTTTTCAGTTCAAAAGTATAAGGGAAGGAGATGGAGATGCCATATGTTAGTATGAAATTATTTCTCAAGGTTTTGTTTTTTTTAATTGTTTTGAGGACAAATGCTGTTATAGAAAGATAGAGTCAAAAGTATTCCATATGATTATTGTTTAATAAGAAATGTTTGTTCCCCATACCTAAATCACATTCATGTTTCTGTTCTGCACCTTGTTGTTTTTGTTTGTGTGTAATTCTGGAAACATGACAGTATGACAGCAGTAGAGAAAAAAAAAAGATATCAAAATTGAGTGCTGATGTGTGATTGAGTCATTGAAGGCTGAGAGGTTGTGTTCTGTGTTCTCCTCTCTCTCTCTCTCTCTCTCTCTGTCTCTGTCTCTCTCTCTCTCTCTCTCTCTCTCTCTCCTCCTCGGATTCTCATACTAGCATCAGGGATTTTGGTTATGAAGTAGTGCTGAAGAGAAGCAGAGGTCTCACTGATTAATGAAGTGTTCTCCTCAGCAGGTATGTGCATAGAAGTGGGCTACTTTGCCCTGCACAATGTGATGGATTATGACACAGTAGCAGATCATTTGATAACTTTCTTGCAGCAGACCTGTTGTGGCTGTGGTATGATTACAGGTCTTTTCCTCTTAGGCAATATTTGCTATTGATTTAAAGAAAAAACAAACAATAGAAACAATAATAGAGGAACTCGCACAAAAAAAAATTGATTGAACCAAGTACAATACAGACTCTTGCTTTGACATCTTACATGCTCTAAATGCTGCATCACAGGGTATGTTCCTGCTGAATCGTTGTTGTCAAAGTTCCCATATTGTTTCATCTGCAGAATTACATACCATTCTGTCATTGGTTTTAAAGTGTTGTCAGAGATGTTGGGCTGAATGTTGGTGCTTGGGTAATGGTTATGGCTTGTGTGGACTCAAGCTATATGCAGTATGATTTGTATTTTGGAAAATTGTGTCAAGTTTGACTTTTTCTTTCAATTTGTTACACTGTAAATGCTGTTCAATAAAATGTGTGTCCTATGACTTGTGTTGATGTTGTTGGTATTCATGCATGAAGGAAATTGAAGGAAAGAAGACTACTCACTTTTGAGTTATACAATTGTACAGACAAATTAGAACATGGGGTGAAACAATGATTGTGAATAAAACAGAACAAGCGCAAGCGGGTGCCACACTCCTAGTTGATCATAGTAGTGGAGGAACTTCACACACCTTCCTACCCAGTCACTGCTCTGTCTGTCTGTCTATTCTCTTTCTCTCTCTCTCTCTCTCTCTCTCTCTCTCTCTCTCTTCTCTCTCTCTCTCTCTCTCTCCCCCTCAGATATATACACACCCACAAGTACACAAGGTTTAAATTCGTGAGTATATGTGGGTGTGATTTTCTTTCCTCCAAGGATAATGCATGTGTGCACACCCGTAGTCTTCTGTCCATTCTTGATGTGCCCCATTTAAAATTTAAAGTAAGCCTCACACACACATTATATAATCATTTTCTGTTCATTAAGGCCTGCAAAGAAATCATTCAAAAACCTTAAAAATTCAGCATTGATCTTTTTCAGCCGATTTTGCATTTATTACTAGTGATGAGTTCCTGAAAACGAAGGGCTTTTAGATGCTTTTTTTTGTTACATGCTGGCCTCGATCAGCTCCCATCAAGTACCTTGACTTTGGTGAAAGTTTTGAAAATCTCAAATTCCTTCATACACACACACACACACACACACACACACACACACACACACACACACACACACACACACACACATACATACATACATACATACATACATACAATACATAGATATATATATAGATATACATGTATGTGTGTGTGTATGAAATAAGAACATGTCGGAATGTGTTCTCTGTGGACAATGTAAAGTACCTAGTAACATGGCTGACTTATACAGATGTGTTAAGTGAAAAATATAAAGGGTTACATGCATAAGCTTAATGTCCAAAACTTTGCCAGTATAGCACAGTTCATGTGTCATCAAACACCTTCCCAGTCAGATGCATTCAGATAACTTGCTTCGTCTTTATTGCCAAAAGATAAATCAAAGAAATGTTCAGTGTTTATGTTCCATTGGTATTATCTTTAAATCAGTTATCTGCAGAACTCATGACATTTACGTCATCTGCTGTACCATTTCAAGTTCAAATTTGAAAGTGTAAGTTTGAGGGTTTTTCTTTCTTTTTTTTTCTTTTTTTTTAATGCTGATCGATGAGAATGAGGATGATTAAGATGATGCTACGGATTTCCATTTCGGTCTGAGACTACATGACGGGGCTGTACTCTACGCTTCCTTTCATATTATATCCCGGCGTCAACCAGGCCCGAGAGCAAGCACCTGCAGTGTTGGTCAGGAAATTTGAGCAACACTCTCAGAATCGCATCCATTAAGTGGATGAAACTTGACTGTGTGGTCCCAGTCTTCACAACTGAGTCCGCAGCAAACTCAACTCTAGGTAGGAGCCGGTCGGAGCAGAAAAACCCACATGACTCTGATGGGATTTGAACCCACGACCTTCCCAGCCAGGAGTCCGTGACGCTAACCACTTCGCCATGGCAGCTGGTAGTTTGAGGGTTTTTGTTGCTGTTTTTCTGAAGCTGTCATGAAATATATTGTTGTCAGCATGCAGATAACTCAAAATATTCAACAAGGCTGCGTTTCTAATTATTTGTGTCTATGTAACACCTTGGGAAGCGGGATGATGGGTCTATTCGTGTAGCAAAACTGATTTTGCCTGATGCAATTATGCCTCACCTGTCATGGTACCCAAACTGTTCAGAAGTATGCATGATACTTTTCTTACACAAATATAATACACCCTCACTGAGAATATCCTCTCGATCTCCCACCCTGCTCACAAGCACCACACACACACACACACACACACATTTTGTGTTTTTTTGTTATATTAAAATATATGTATTACAGTTATCAGTAGTATTAAATTGAATCAAAAGAATTTTATGCCTTTATTTTTGTTGGATTCCACTGCTACTTTAATTACTAGTTTCCCTGTAAGCAAATCGCCATATTAGAATGACATTCACGTCTCTTTTGGGGGGGGGGGGGGGGGGGGGGGCAGATTAACCTGTCGTTCAAACATACGTAGAGATAAAGATCCTCTGTTTTATGTAATCTGACAGGACAAACAGAATCAATTACCAGCAGGAGAAGGTCTGATTAATGAAATGCAGATCATGATGAAAACATTACCTGTGTAACAAATCATTTCAGAACACTACGTCAGATGTCTTGAAATTCTATGTCATAATACCATTCTATGTCATAATTCCCTTAATCATTTCTTTTATCTTCTGCTCTGATGAAACTGGGGGATATTGCAAGAAGGGAAAGGGAGGGGGAGGGATTAAATCAGCAAAACTGCACTCGGAGAAAAAGGAAATAATCGATCATCAACAAACACAGTTTTTACAGCCCAGACAGCAGTTTAGGCAGGAAATGGATGACTGGTGTCATTTTATTTTTGTATCGCGCAAAATCACGCGGTGTCGAAGATAAAATGTGTCACAGACAATGGTTATTTGGTAAGTATTAATCAGATGTAAATGAATTATTGAAAAATGGTTGCCCAAGAAATGCCTCAACAAATACACACAAGCAGTCTCCTTCCAGTTTCTCATTCACCAGTTAGTAACTTTATTTACCATTCACTAAACAAAACAATAAGCCTATTTCTGTTTTGTCCATCTATATTTTGTACCACTGCTCAGTCATCCTTAATACAACAAGTGCGTAATGTTTAAATCCCCAGTTTGGACTATCGCATGAATTTTCTTATCATTGGCAGGCTGACCTTCATCTTACAGTGTTGGCGCTACAGGATCAAGAAACGGATTCAAAAATGTCTCATGAACTGCATGGAGTCTTTTTTTAAAAGAAATTCAGAAAATGCTCTTAACACTCACAAAGTTCTGCTGTGGTATGAATTGTGTTGGTTTTGGGGTGAAAAATAAAACGATGGTTGCATTTTGACCACTCATGACACATCAGAACCATACTGTTTGGTGAGGGATATCGGTATTTGTGCTTGTCTGGGCGACGTGGGTCCCATAGAACCCATACTTTTAAATTCTCTGTCTTACTGTCTGTCTCTCTCTCTTTCTCTCTCTCTCCCTGTCTCCTTATAAACTCTCTCTCT
The DNA here is from genome assembly GCA_018398815.1 of Conus ventricosus. Taxonomy (NCBI): domain Eukaryota; kingdom Metazoa; phylum Mollusca; class Gastropoda; order Neogastropoda; family Conidae; genus Conus; species Conus ventricosus. The sequence continues at coordinate 19,094 of JAFLJL010014390.1, read as the reverse complement.
CTCTCTCTCTCTCTCTCTCTCTCTCTCTCTCTCTCTCTCTCTCCTCTCCTCTTCTCTTGTTGCTATCCTTTCTAAATTTTTCTTATTCTTCTTTCTTTACTTTTTGTCATTGCAGAAATTAGTCTTGAGTTTTATTCTACAAAGTATTTATCCATATTCTCTGGATATATAAGGTCACACAACGATTGGAGTACACGCTCCACTCATCTGGTTTTGTGATATTATTCATGTATTCAAAATCATTCACAACACTAGGGAGTTCATATTACTTCATGTTCAGCAAGTTTTCTCTCGTACACAAATACATACACACACACACACACACACACACACACCAGAGCCACACACACTTACAAAACTCTCTGCATGTCTTTTTGTCATACCCTCCTATCCCAACCACACACACACACACACACCATATCATGCAAACACACACATAACACACACACACACACATGCTTATGCATGAACATCATCTGTCTACTGCATGCTTCCACATGGTAAATCAAAGGGCAGTGGAGCTTCTTATCATGACTGCTTGGTTAATGTATGGGCCATGTTCATCCCAGATCGTCCTTAAAAATAAGTCCACCTAATGAATGTCACCAGGTACGCGCAGAGTGGTAGTGTACTCCTGACTTGTATATATAACAGATATATTGCTAACAGCAGCTCATTTACGGCTGAAAAAACCAGCCTGCACTTCCTTTAGGACTTCCTTATTATGCTTGGGCACCAGACTGAGTTGTGATGTAGGATACCCAAGAACTCTTGACTCTGGAAGGAGTAGCGGGAAATCGAGAAGACATTGTGGGCACTTTCAGTCCTTCGCAGCCAGTTGAATAAGAGAGGAGTTCCTTGTGTACAACTAGTTGCATTATGGTTGTACCACGTTGTGGTCTTAAGACATTCTGGTTGGTTATTAAGACGGTCAACGGAATTAATCCAGTCTACACTCATAGCGCCAAAATAAAGACCTCTTAAACTGGTTCTTCTTTTTCTTTTCTTTTTTTGTTTTTGTTTTGTAATCAGTTGGTGATAGTAAACCAGTTTCTACCCTGATGGTGCTAAGATTTCTTCAAATTTTTTTTAAATTCTGTCATTGATAGTACTCCAGACTCTACCTAAGTCGCCAAAGTAAAGACCTCTTCAAACTGTTTAGAAATCTGTTATTCAATGGAAAGAACATAAAACTGGTGACGGCAGTGGGCAGGCAGTTGCTTCTCGTCGTGCCAAATATCACAGAAACTGTTGCATATGGCCTAATCACCCATTCATAGCTTGGAGTTGGACTGTATGCTTCTACATGCTGACTTCATTTCCAGTATGCTGCCCATTATAAGAATGCGCTGCCTGATATTCTTTATAAAATTTCGGCTAATATAGCTGAAGATGGGATTCATGCGGCTTACTTCCAGAGTAAGTTCTCACCCTCTGAAAAAGAGAGAGAGAGAGAGAGAGCCAAACGGAAAGCTCTTAAGCAGATGGTGGAAAAACTGATGCACGGCCAAGTGATAAAGCAGTGGATGATAAGGAAGTCGCATTCCTCCATACCCTTGGGCCATAAGGACCCCATGTATACGTATGAATGCAGCTGGAGGACATACTTCAGACGCTATGATCAGTTCGAACATCATTCATAGGCGAAACGAATGGAAGCTCGAGTGTGTGTGTGTGTGTGTGTGTGTGTGTGTTTTGCCCCAATGGACGCCTCAGCATTAGCATCGTTGCACTCCTTCGGGCCTACCTCAGTGGTTCTATTGGTGTTGTCGTTGTTTCCCTTGAATAAATGTTGTTGGCCATTGCAGGGAAGCGCTTTCATTTCTCCATCACATTATTATCATTATCATTATCACTATGATGATGATGTATTATGATCATCATTATCATCATTATTGTTATTATTTGTGTTATTGTTGTTGTTGCTAACTTTAATACGCCTAATCACTAAATTCCCTTGGCGTTTACAGAACTCATGAACACAACATCAAATGACAAGCAAATGTATGAGAACAACAGGCAGTACACACAAACCGCAGTCACAAGCTCTTTCCACAACCACACTCACAACATCCCACTTTGGCCCTCCACACTCCCTGTCTGCCCGTCATCCATCTCTCGAACAAAGTTACCCATCGCTCGTTTCTCGCTTAAAATTAACAGGAAGCACCACGACAAAGCAATGAAACACACGCAAGCAAAGAAAATCCCCCGCCTCCATCCCCTCTGGTATATGTCAGCGATATTCACACACACACACACACACACACACACAGACACACACTGCTGAAAGAAGAAGAAAAACACCAGAGAACGTATAAATGCCAATCCTGACTCACTTTCCCCCTCAAACCCGTTTTCGGGCGAAAGTGACCCAGGATTGGCATTTATACGTTCTCTAACAAGTAAGACTTCAATAACCAAAAATAACGATTATCTACAAACAAACATACTGTGTAGGGTTATCCGTTTTCAATACTAATTTACTAAACTTTTCAGATTTCAGTTTTTGTTTAATCCTGTGTTTTTCCTGGTCATTTTCAATAACATCATTTTCACGCAACATTCATCAAATGAGTCTCTGTCTTTCATGTGAAATAGAACTACAGTCTTTAACTGTTCTCTAAAGTCTTTTAAAACTGAGTTATATTTTTGACATAAAATCCACACACTTATTCCAGCATGTCTTCCACTGAAAGCCAGTTTTGACAAAGTATTTCTTTTTTAACTATGTCTCTTTCTGCCGAACAGTCATCTATAATAAATAGTGTTTGCGTTCCTTCAAACAGTCTATAAAACTGTTCTAAACACTCACTCAGTTTATTGCTAGGATCAACTAAATAATGTTATCATCTGTCCATATAAACCTTCTATCATGATATGCTTTGTTCCATTTAAGTGTGGGGCAGAAAATCACAATGTGATCAAAATTATAGCAATAAACTGTTTGTAATAGGTCTAGGACAAATATTGTTTTCCCACAACCAGTCTCCCCACAAATTAATGAACAATGAGGGGTTTTTGTCATAAAGTTTAACTGCTCCATAGTTTTATAACAGAACTTAATCTAATCCGGTTATTGTTTTTATCATGCCCTGGTTAAAACTTGTTCAGTATAATAAAATCCTATAAGGTCTAAATGTGTAAGATTAATCCAATTCAGTGCTGTAAGATTGTTTCTATTTAGACTAATATTGATTTTGTTGCTTGTGTTATGACCTTAATATCCTCACCATTGTGAAGAATGACAACAGTAACTTTAAGACTGTCAACGTCTAAGTTTTGCCAGCTAATTAGAATTCCTTTAAAAAGGACGTCACTAACGCCCACAACCCCACCCCTCTCCTTATCTTTTAAGACAGAAATTTCAAATATCATTGTGAACGTGTCCCCTAATTTCATTTGCGGCATGAACTGTAATTTTGTGAAGCATCTTTTAAAACCGATTCTCTTCTGTGGAGGATGTACTGTTTTTTCCCATACGGCTTTATTTCAATCTCTTTCCGACTATTGTCATCTGGCATAAGACTTACATGTAAAGGGCCAGAGTTAAATGCTTTTCTGAAACTTTTTTGACGGCCAAAAAATGTAAATGGGCTTATGAATTCAAATTTTATGTCCCATTCTAATATGGTTCCAAGTGCCATTTGAGGTCAGGTTTTCGAACTATTTATATTCATACTGGCCACATTATTTGCCTCTAGATTGCGCAGTTGTTCTAGTTTAGGAAACTTTTTGTTGTCGCCAACCTCTTTGCGTTTATAATCACCATCTTTAGTGTACTCAAAACCATACAAAGCGCCTATCTCACCGTTCTGTTCAAAGTCCGCAACGTCTGCAAGGTCTTTTAATTCTAAGGTTATACACTCACAGGCGCTAATGTAACTCCTGGTTCTTCTGGCCCCCGCGACATTATTTTTTAGTAGGGTATTATTTAATTTCCAAAACAATGTGCAGGTTATCACATTTTACGACTTTCCCCGTTTTGTCTGCAATTTTTAAATTAAATGATCCGACCCTCCCACAAACTAATCTTTTAAACTGTAAATTCGGAATTGTAAAATTTTTCATAATCGCAATATGCAGTTTTCCCCTGATGGAAGAGCTCTTAAAACAGTTGAGGGCCTTCCGTTATATAAGTTTTCATCAGTGCTCAGCTCATCCAAATGAACATAGAGTAATGAATGTAATGCAAGATCGAGCGGACTTTCCCCCTCATAAGTATTTTTGTTTGGTGTAACTCTAAATCTATAATTGTTAGCTGTAAACCCTAACATTTTAGCTAGCTCTTTATCAAAATAGTAACCTCCTTCTTCTTCAGGCTTGAATGTAACATTGTTTTTAGATTTGCATGTTAAGTTTGAGAGTAATGTCAAAGTTACTCATTGCTTCTTTTAGTGAGCAAAACCCGTAATAACCATCAGGTATTGTTAACTGGCTAACTTTGGCCCCTGTTTTGTCAACTTTTAGAACCGTATTATTCTCCTTGGCTTCGCTTATTTTAAAACCATACGACTTTGTAAAATATTTCATGAAGTGCAACCATTTTGGCTCCGCATTCGTTATCAATAGCATGTTCTAAAACGAAGGCCGGTCTTGGGTTGTTATTGTTACAAACATTTTTTTAAACGAAATAAAAATGAGTGCATTCAAATATACTGGTGCAAAATATTCTGTTGGGCCGCACTACAATCTTAAAAATATAGCAACTGATACTCTTGACATTGCTGTGACCCAGACTGCCTCTTTTCATAAAAAGGTGAGTACTCCATTGAAGAGCTATCTTAACCCCCCTATTGAAAACGACCACATCAAGAAAGCGTGGTTTAGTCATCCGATGCAGTTTTATCAAAACCCAGTTAAACTTTGCTGTGTTTTGCGCATCAACGGGGTGTGGAGTGTCGTATGCTGATCATTTAAATCCCCAAATGATCCTTTGGTGAGGTCAGTGTACAGATTTCATTTTTATTACACCTTCAGACGTATTTTGACTGAACTGCAAGCGCCATTACCAAATGACAAACCATTTAATCCACTCAGCAACAGAATAGACATGAAGGCCTTTGAAAGGATCTGTAACGAATTCAATATTAACATCAAGACAGGCTTTAGACAAAAGTTGGATCATAATCATGGCCTAGGCGACCTTTATTTTCGGGGCACGCACAGAAAGTATAACTATGACTGCTCCTCCTTTCAGATCTTTCTTTTTTGGCACAACTGTTGAGCCCGGGTCCCTACAGCAAGAGCATAAAACAGCATGGACAACATTTATCTTTGACACTTCTAAGGGCCTAACTAGGGCGGGAATAGAACGAATAAACGACTCTATTCGTACTTACGTTTGGTGTTTGCTAGGGTCGCAAGCACAGGCAAGATCGAGCATAACTGATCCTTCTACTGGCTTTGACGCACAAAAACAATACTTAGCAAATTTAAAAGGACGCCATTAATTCTACAGTTGATTTACCTTCAAGTATTAAAAGATACCAAAATGTTTTACAATACGCAAGATCGAAAGTAGACTTTGCTGTTGGCACTGGTTTATACATGTTGCCTTCTGACCTCAGGCTCCAGATAGGTACAATAATAAACTATAATAATGAAATTCTTATAGCAGGCAATGAACAGAAGGTTGGGAAAAACGACATAAATTCTGAGCCAGTAATATTACAAACAATAAAAGAACACCCAAGAATAAGTCATCTAATCCCCGAGGCCCAACCCCCAAAAGCCCCTTGAAGACTTAGCAAAGCTCGCGGACTCTGTTCGCGATGACCATGAATATGAAAAGACAGCGCTTGTTCTTGGATTAACTGGCCTAGGATTACTTGGTCTTTATCTACTAAAAAATTTAAACCCAACTATTAAGAGAACTAATGTCCATAAGTGCTCGGCATAAAGCCAACTACTTTGCTTGCAGTAGACAAAAGCCAGCTAACGATACTCCCCAATATTCCTGGTAAAGCGTCCACGGCTTTACCAGCTAATTTTTTAATAAGCCCGCAAGATGATCAAGCTGTTTTTTTACCCATGATTTATCAGGTGGAGGCGATGGCGCGGAGGCACTGGACTTTGGCCTCCACCGCCGCCTGTAATAGCCATCACCAGTGTACTTAATGCAAATCCTAAGGCCGTTATAACGCTTGCTAATGTGACTCCATGCTCTCTAAACAGCGTTCGTATTCGTTCTGCTAGCGTTGTGTCTTCATATAAAATTTTTCGATAGTTTCTCTTATTCTATTCACTTGAGTTCGTAATTGGTCTCGGTTAGTAGTCAGCGCTTCTAGTCTTGCCGATCTTTCTTGTTCAAGATTTTTTAGTCTTTGGGCTATTCTTTCTTTAATCTCACGCCCTACGATGCGGTCGTCAGTCTCAGCGAGTTTTTCTTTTCTCTTTTTATATGCTCATCTAGTTCGCCTAGTTTTGCTAAATTGTTTGTTAATTCGCCTCTGATGCTTCTTAAAGCATGATCAAGGGCCGCTATTTCTCGCATGGGCAGCGGTGAGTCGTGTATAGTCTTTAATGCTGTTTCTTCTGAAAACTGGTTTCTGCTTCTATTGCATTTATTATTTCATCTGCCGATTGATTTAATTCTTAAGTTCCATGTTTTGCATTGGTTATCTGTCGGGAGTTCTTGTAGTGTGTTTTGAAGTTTAGCAACTGCATCCCTATCTAATTTTGGTCTAGCAATGCCAAGGCGATTTTGTACGCTCGCAGGGAGTCTATTTCTAATTGAACCCACGGCTAAAAACTTTGATGGGTCTTTTTTAGTTGTAAGCCGAACAAGTTGTCCTTGGGGTTTTTCACAGACAAATGACCATCTTCTAATTCAAAATCATTGGGTCTATAAATTCGGGAGGTTCTTGGCCTAAAAATTTTGTAAATGCTTCGACCGTACTTGCTGTTAATTCACGCCGCATTGAGAGCGTTGAGCGATGCTGTGCCAAAGGGATCATTTCACTCATGTCGTCTCCAGGATCAAAAACATCATAATCTTCTTCGCCTTCAATTCCTGCCATGTTTTTAAATAATTAACTTTTTATTTTGCTTCATAAAAATGCCACAACAAGCACATGGCTCGATTCTTGACCCGCATAGAAAACTGAAAGAACCCCCTTGGCGTGAAAGGAAATAAGCGGAATATTACTGTTCCAAATAATCCATCTACTATTGATGCGGATCAAATTCTTACTGTCAAATTCCAGACCTAGGAGCGGATGATGTGATTGTGCCAGGCTCTGCGCGTCTTACTTTCAAAATAGCACTCGCTTCAACAACAGACACAAGCAGGACAGTTGTCCAAGAAATTTGGGGCGGGCAATCGTTAAGAAAATTTCTATAAAACTTGAGGGCAAGAAATATTTTCTTTACACAATGCAGACATATTTTTAACCTATTCTGATCTATGGCTAACCGGGAATGAAAGGGATGATCTTGCGTTTCAAGGAATCGAAAATGAAGAAGCACTAAAACTTAGAATAGGCGCGCAGTCGCCGCAGATGCTAAAAGCAGCAAAAAGGCTGTAGCTGTAAATTTTGCGTATGGAAATCGTTTTTCCATTCCCTTAGATTTTGAGCTGTTAAAAGCGCATGCGCCATACTTTCAAGGAGCATTAAAAGACAGATTGTCGTAGAACTAACTTTTAATGATACAAACGTGTTATCAGATCATCAGACACCGAAGCAAAGTACAGCATTTCTGACATCTCGTTAGAGTTTGACGTTGTTAGCAACCATGAATTAGCAAGGCAGATTGAGCACCAATATCAGTCAAGATTAGCAATATATTACGAAAGAGTGATACATCATACAACATATCCCAGAAGCAGGGCAGACGCTATATGGAATTTTAGTTTTAGTGTCGCAGCAAGATCGCTTAAAGGTATTTTATTGCTGTGTGAAGATGAAGAACCGTTCAAAAGAGCAAGTGAAAAGTTTTTTAATCCTAAAATAACGAAAGTGCAATGTACAATTGATGGTAGTCCTAACCAAATCTACGCTAGCGGGCTTAGACCTTATCATCATTTTGACGAAATAAGAAAATTGTTTTGGGGGGGGAAGGGGTAGAAGTCTAACAGCAGACCTTGTGTCTAAAGATTTACATCTTCACAATGTTAGGCTTGATGATTATTTAACAACAAAATACGGTTTATGGATTGACCTAAGGTCAAAGGAGGATAATCGGTTACATGGAAGCGGGAGAACTGTGAGAGACGTAATAAACATTCAAATTGATAAAGAAGAAGAAGCCGATAAACCACTTAATGTACATTTGTTTTTATTATATGATGCACAGCTAAATATTGAAGCTAACAGTTAGAAGATTAGTATACTAAATTATTTTTTCATTTTATAAAAAGCATGTCTGTTCAGGTTTATCCAAATGTGCCTACAGCACCGGAGATGCCAAGAGAAGAGATAGTAGAAAACGCTAGCATAAAAACCTTCAGATAAACAAACATTACACAAATGCAACAAAAACTAAGCAGGACCTTTCAAATACACCAACCAAACGAAGGGATTCTCTGTCGTGAATCTGTAACCTATGTAAAAACTGGATCATCGACTATAAGTGCTTCTATCAGCAGGAACCGAGTGTAGGTTCCACTTATCAACAGGTATTGTTGCACCCGCAGCTTTACCACTAGGCGGGTTGTCTTTATTCTCTCGGTCCCTGTGTTCATAACATGTAAGTGCTGCTGCAAAAAATTAAAACTAAACACCAAAAGCACACAGCTAAGTTCAACTAATAACAGCAAAACTTAGCTCGTTCAAACTGACAATAAATAAAGCGCAAGTTGACTCAAACTCACTTACGAAGAATTTAATCGTTTACAGACCATTTTGATGAATTACAAAAGACAAAAGTTGATCTTCAACAGAAAGGGCGTGTGACAAGTTTTCTCACAGCCAACCCCGAGCAGATAGAAAAAGGAATGCTTAAAAAAGTAAACGAAAACATTAAACTCTGTTCTAAACAGCTCCCATTAACAACGCCAAAGGTGTTTATACATTAGTTTATGAGTCCCGCACAAAAAAGACCGTCCCGGGAAAAATAAAAAAAATTTTTGATTCTGATTTAATTAATATTTTTTTAATATAAATAAATATTTTGATTAGAAAAGAAACTCACATGGCTAAGACATATGAAAAGGACCAGACGAATCGTTTGAAGGAATGCTTGAGGGAGAGCGTTTATCAAGACACTGAAATGATATGATTTAGAAGTCATTGATCCTGCAAACGTACGGGCAAAGGTGTTGTGCATGCTATTTCTCAAGTTTCCGGGTAAACTAACATAGACTCGCCATTAAAGTAATGTTAGCTGTTTTAATCGACTATGTAACAATAAATTGAAGAAAATCTAGAAGTCTGGTCTCACTAAAACAACAGACTATTCTTTCTCATAATGAACCTTGCAACACCCGGTTGCAGACCAACTGATTACACAGTTTGATGTGCCTGCTGAAGAAGCAAAATGAGAGCTCTGTTGGTCAGAGGCGAAGTCCCTTAGAGATTAGATAAAACAGTCTTAAGTATGCACCGATTGTAGGTAACAAAGCTTACATCCACTACTCTCCAGCATTAGTATTTATGTTGTTTTGCAAAAAAAGCAGTCTAAACATAATGAATACAGACAACAAATGTTTTATGTTGGTGTGTGTCTGCAAGGCTGCATCACGTCGGTCAAAAACGCAGAGGAGTGTCTACTATTGGGATTAACTCAATGATCTTACTTTAGCGGAATATCCTTTCTTTCCCGTTAGTGTATAGATCAAAATTGAATACAGTTTTGAAGAACAAAACAAACAATAAACTGTAATATCCTACACATGGGATGAGGAAACAAATTTGGTGCCGATTAAAGTGCCAAGAACAGTCCAACATAGCAATCCAGACAAAAAATCATGTTGACTTACTACTGATGCTTTCACCTCGGGGCTACCGCATTACACATATAATACGCACAATGAGTAAACTAATGCAGCATGCTTCAAATAATGGGCAAAACAAATTCAGCGCATAAAATGTTTAACAAGAATTCCATCCCGCTCAAGCCGCAACGAACATAAGAAAACTTGTATCGGCCAGTTTGTCTGTAATACATAACTAATTACGCCCCCAGGCCAGATCTAAAGTAGTTTGTTAAGAACAGAAACGGCTGCAACAAGTCCATACGTACTTTATCAGACATCGAGTCTCTTATTGTTCCTTATGCAGGGCCAGCCCACAAAAAAACCGAAAAACAGTCTTAATGAGTAATCATCAGAATTTGTTCATTTGCCTTCATGATTGATAAGGTCTAGATGGCGTTTTATCAAACCAGAATATATAAAGGACCAGATTGCAGCATAAACATTCTTAAAACGTCATCACAAGTGCGTAACGCCTGTTCTAAAAATCTAAACTTATCTGAAATCATATTGGCGCCTGAAGACCAAGAACAGTATGGCTCCAGCCACCATTGTTGATTTGCTTTAGATCTAACGCCCCAGAGTGAAACCCCACAGTAAGAGACCATGATCACATTAGTGGAAGTTAGAGTGCAGCCACAGTAAATGCAATCTTCAACTAAAGTTTGATCCAAATACATGGAAGCGGCCTGTATCTTTCACAACTTGCGAGGTTATGACTCTCACCTTATAATCAAGCCAAGTAACCACGCCTTCAGGGTATCATGCATTCACAGTCTCAGAAATACATGTGTTTCACTTAAATAACATGTCTTTTCTACGACTCTATCAACAGCATGATGGGCTCATTAGAGGCACTGGCTATGTCCTTAAAGTCCTGCCCATTAACGGAAGAATATTTTGACACAACCTTTTTAGAAGGGTGTTTACCCTTATTAATACTGAACTGTTGGGAACGGTTTGGCGAAGATACACTCCGCCTAAAGGCGCGTTCTTTTCTAGTCTTAAGAGGAAAGACATTTACGACTCCGGATTACCAGCATGCTCAAGATGCTTTGCAAAGTTAGATGTAAAACGTTGGAGACTATGCATGACTCCTATTTAATGGCAGATGTATGTTTCTGTTGCGACGTCCTTTGAAAATTAAGAAAAGACCAGCTATGAAACATATACCAGGATCCCGCGCATTACATTTCCTGCGCCCCGGATGAGATGGGACGCTTTCTTAAATGTTTACTGGAGTACATCAGATTGATTTTATTGTCAGATTTACCAATGATTCAGATGATTGAAAACGGCTTGCGTGGAGGATTAGTATGGCGTCGCATCATTACTGTAAAGCAAACAACAATACATAGATATTAGATCCAAGTAAAAGGTCCTACTATCTCATGTATTTAGATGCAAACAATCTGTATGGTTGGGCAATGGCGCAATCGCTTCCATTACGCAACTTTAAAATGTACGCAGGCGGCGATCCGAATAATATTCAAAAGGCATTAAAGTGGTTGGGCAGTTTAACGCCTGATCAACAGCGTGGTTTTCATTCTAGAAGGTTGACTTAGAATATCTCAGGCACTCCAAGACCTGCATAATGACTATCTCAATTAGCTCAGAAAGTCTAAAGATGAATAAGAGAGCCGCCTAAACTTGTGCCCAATCTCGGGCAAAAAAATTATGTCTGTCATTACAGACTTCTACAATTTTATTTAAGACATGGTTTGAAGTTGACAGCTGTTCATCGTATTATTGCTTTTGATCAAGATCAGTTCATGAAACCATACATCAGAAGAACACTGAACTTAAAACTATATCCCAGATGCTTCAGAAAAAGACTTTTTCAAGCTAAGAACAACAGCTGTGTTTCGGAAAGACTATGGAGAATTCCTCACAATCGCAAAGATGTTTAGATTGTCACCAAAGAGAACGAAGCAATTAAGCTGACTTCAAAACCTAATTAACAGGCACTCAGAAGATTTCATGATCACCTTTTTGGCATAATATGAAAAAAAAGAAAGTCAAATTGACAAACCTGTATTTATAGGGTTTACTGTTTTAGAATTATCAAAAGCATTTTTATGTTAGAGTTTTCTTTATGACCTACTTTAAGCCCTCCTGTAATCCTGAGTCCAGAGGTAACTTCCACAGATACAGATAGTTTTGTATATAGATATCCCTACTGAAGACATCTATAAAGACATGGAAACCGAAGTAGCTAAAGGGGCATGCGGGGTGGTACGACACATCTGATTTTACCCTATTAGCTTCCCTTTGCATTCATCCGTTAATAAGCAGGTTTAGGAAAGATGAAGGATAATTATCCGGAAAGGTGATCAAGGAGTATGTGGGGTTAAGGTCAAAAATGTACAGTATTTCGAGCCAGGAGTAAATCATTAAAGAAAGCAAAAGGAATATCCTCAGTGTTGTGCGTTCAAACATATCACATGACAACTACAAAGAAGCATTGTTTGGAAAAAAAATTAAGACTTGTTTCATCATGACAACGAAAAACTGCGATCTAATCACATGAGATCAACACAACAATGTAACAAAAAGTCGTTAGACAGAACAAACACAAAACGGGTGTTGTTTAATCAGATTTTCATATGCAATTGGGCACTGAGAAAACCGTAAATTAATTAAAGCGGAACTGTGTCCTGGCGGAATTTACTGCAGTTTCTTCTTTCACATAAGATCTTTGCGGAGCTGGTTGTTTTTGTGTGCCAGTTTCTCGTAAATAATACACGGGCGGATTCCATTTTTACAATTCTTTTTTATTTCGTAAGCAGGTCAACACTCCAAACCGGATCAGTTTTTGCCCTGATGCGAATTGTCCCCTTCTGCTTCCCCGGTAAATAAAGGTACCTACCATTACTTTATCAAACCAAACGGTAATAGTTTGCCGGATGAAACTCTCCTTCAACAACATTATTGTTTTTCTTTTGATTTGCTTGTATCTGGTTTTTAGCCCTTTAAATTCTTCATTATCATTGCGCGCAAAACTGAGGCAGTCTTCTAACCCATATCTGTGTAGCGAAATTGGTCAATCAGCTCTCACTGTGATACGGTAGGAAAAAAGTCTTTCAGCTACTGGTTTGTTAAAGTTTTCAACTAAAGCCTGAGATCTGTGAAACTCCTCGGATCCTCTTCTATAAAGTAAACTCTGTGTTTTAACAATAATTGATTCACTTGCCTTTAAATTCTTTCCGTCCAACGACTTGAATCTGCGAGGATAAGATAGTGGCCCTCGTTGATATAACATTGATAGCGACAGCAACAGCAGAAGCACTCTTTTGTGATAATGGCTCCGCATCTTGTATCTTGAAGCCATGTCAATGACTGTGAGTACGTTACTTAAAATCTTTTTCGTCTAATCGTAACAGAGGGTAAATATAGAATATCCATTTGAATGGTGTCGTTTGGGGTTGTATTAGACAAAGTGGTGGTCCTCTGTATTCGTCTAGGGCAGGTAAATAAATTTAGCCAAATTCTTGTTTAGATCACCATTCCTTTGCTGTTTGTTCACTGACTCCTGCCGCTTGGCTTAGCTTTTGAATTGCTGTGATAGCCCTTCCAATATCCTTTTGGGCGAATAATAGTATTTTGTTCATTTTTATTCAGCCGATATTATGTTGCAACAAAATACACGATCTGTCATATACCAAAGGCAATAAACGCGATTTCTTGCATCTTTTGTTTTTCTGATGGTTGATAAAAGTCACTGAATTTTGTGGGGGCAATGTCCCTGGACTGGTTTGCCTGTTACTAGATAATATTGGTTTTATGCTTGATCAACACTTTAAAATATGAAAGCTGCATGCCCCTGTATTTTTCAGTGTGTCATTAATAAAATCTAACTGCTCAAGTCTCTGCTTTTCATAGCGTCTTGTGCAGCTGCTAGTTGCTCCATAGCTTTGTTATGTCTTTTTCTCTCGCCTCATCCCGTCAGTTTACTAAACCGAATTACTTCCGCTAAAAGCAGCGCATTCTCCACATAGCGCCACCTATCATCATTACGAGTGAAGCCATTTTTTTATAAATGTATTTTTATTTACATATTTATACTGTCTGGAATTATACCTTGCATGACTATGAAAATCTTTCGTGCAAACGAAGCTGCAATGATAGCAATTAGCTTTGGCGAGTCTTCAAAGTCCTAGTTTGCCAAGAGCCTGCGGGTTTAATTCTAACAAAGCTTTTACCAAAGCATTGTGTATCCAACACTTAACCCCAATAACAGCAGAATGGTATCAAGGTTGGCAATCAGTTTTTTTTTTCGTGCTCATTTTAAAAAATAAAATAATTATAATTAATATAAACACATGAACAGCGATGATCTACTACACTACAATGCAGGCCTAAACCTTCCCTGAACATATGATGACCATGTTGATGATCAGCTAATTATGCCCAAAAAAGGAGAGGCTGTATTCTTTGGCAGCATGTGGGAAAACAAAACAGTTCCTATGAACTGAATCAGCATAGAACAGATTTCAACAGATGCCTCCACAAGACATTATAAAGTATCATAACAGGGGTATGAAGCGCAGCTGAGGTCTAGAATGGTGAAAAGGTGGGGCAAACGTACTTATTTGTACACAAACTAGTCAGTAGCTTGCCCCCATTGATTCAGAACAAGATCTTTACGTATGGATTTAACGCAAGATCCATTTTACAAAGTCATTAGAGTACTCTAGGATGTGATCTATACTACAGATTTGGAACATTGTATCGCCATTAATCATGGGATTATAGCTTTAATCATATAGATTTTGTTTCCCTTCAAAATGACGAGCTGGAAAATTCATCAAGAACCAGAATCAGGTGTAGACATAAACCAAGCCAGAACAATCAGCCGAAAACACTGATCAGGTGGGGACCAGTGAAAAGCCATCCTCAATCCTGGCGTGTTAAAGCAGGAAAAAAAATTAGCAGAGTGAACAACAAAAAAAAATAATGTTACAGAATATAACTCATCATGAAAACATAACACCGGCCAACGCCAGAACAATTGATTCAATGCCAAGCCTATAAAAACTTCATGCGATTTCAAGGGCCCCAAAGTCTTCATGGACTATTGGAACTAAAACTGTTGCCATTTTTGCGCCATTGGCTGCTGCTTGGTCAGTTATTACGGTTATAAAATATATACACAATGGCCAACAAAAACAAAAGAATTAAAACAAACCTGAACCACTAAATACAGAAAATGACAACCAGCAACTCCCAATACCGCCAATTAACAAAGCATCATTTTGATCCATTCAAAGAATAATATTTTAAGAACTTAAATTTTTAAATTTTTAATAAAAATAGATCATGGCGTATTGATAAAATGCTAAAGTTCAATAAATAAAGACATAGGAGTCTATAAAAGAACATTTGCCATAGACCAGAATTGTAATCAATGCGGTTGCTTAGGATGTAAGAACATCATTAAGATCTATGCCAGAGAACGCTGAGCAAGACATCCTATCAACGATGACGCGTTTTTTTGAGGCGTGTGTGTACTATATTAACATCTGCTATTTAAGATTAAAAAACATATATTTATTTTGTTTATAATTAAAGATAACATGAATAAGACATGTTGTACTTAAAGGATGACTTAGTTTATGATCTTGAGGTGACTTAATCAGAACTTAATCAAGAACTTATTAAGAACTTGAAGTAACTTAATTAAAAAAACTTAATTAAGAACTGGGGTAACTTGGGGGTGGGAGTGTGTGTGGTGTACACAGAGCTTTTATTATTTGTCATTGTAAACAACACATGGTGCAAGACAGTGGCTTGCGTTTTTGTGATGCATTGGCTCTTTGTTGCAAGTTCAAGCAGCCACCAAGTGCATTTAAACAAAGCCTGATTTGAATAAAACAAGACAATTGTATAAAGTACAAAAAGGCAGCCTAAAAGTTGTAACAGGGCGTAGAACAGGACGTTGAAGCAGGTGAAGCGTAGACAGCAAAGCGACCAAAGCAGCAAAAAAAGTCCACTGATCCTCACTGCTGAATAGCCTTTAACCGCTCTAGGTTAGAGCGCTAGATCTCTCAAACAACAGCTCGTCACTGCAACCTTTTGCCGCTCTAGGTGGAGCGCGTGGAAAACAGCAACGGCTTGCCACTGCAACCTTGGCCGCTCAGGTGGAGCGATGGAAAAACGGCTTGCAACAGTGACCTTGGCCCCTCAAGGGTGGGAGCGTTAATTCCTGTCGCATTGACCTAGTTTTGCTGAGCTCCCCTCTTTTCTCAACCGGGCTCGCAACTGGGTTACAGCAGTTAATTGCTGTAGCCAAGCTTTTTATGGCAGCTCCTAACCGCCAGTAGTAGTGACATCCGGCAATGATATTTAAAGCATTTAATATGAAGATTAGTGCTAACCACACACTACTCCTCTCCATACTGGTAATGTACTAAGGTCTGCCCTAACCCTATCAGTTATCCAGTTGTCAAAGGGCACACTGCGTATTTTTAAACAATCAACAGCCGAAGCAGGGCAGGCGCAAATGTCATATGGCAGCAAACCGTACATCATGATCGTTACTATATTTTAGAGCCACGTCATTTACTATTTTTTTGAAACCGACAATTGCATGATCGTTATCTATTTTAGAGCCACGTCATTTACTATTTTAAAACCGTACATGCCTGCTCGTTACTATATTTAAACACATGTCTAACCACAGTGTGATACTTCTGTTGTTATCCGCAAACAAGCACTGTATGTCTTCTTCACAAGAAGAAACACCTATCAACTCCGACATAAAAATCTTTTTTCAAACCACTTTTTTCACTGAAAACACCGCGTCTTGTCCACCACAGTCCCCAGTAATCGCGTGATGAATTATTTTGCTCGGCCGCTTTCAACAATGCAGCTCCATTTTTCTCATCGATAGCCAAACCACGTATTAAAACTGGCTGTAACTTTGTCAACAATATTGTCCCTCAACGAGCCAACAAACCTTTAGATACACAATTCTGTTCTTCGTAAACCGGTTACACAACCCACAGCACAGCAAAACGCGTCGTGCTTTCCGGCATCAGTGGAAGAATGTGGGGGGGGGGGGGTGGGTGGGGGGGGGGGGGGGGGGGGGGGGGGGGGTGGGGGGGGGTGGGGGGGGGGGGGGGGGGGGGCGGGGTTGGGGGGGGGGCCCCCTATCGTGAGGTCGCCGTAAGCTTACGCTTAACTCGCTGATTGGTCGGGCTGTAACAGCGCCGCCGCGCGGAAGTGTTGGCGTAGGACAGGACGTTCTAAAGGCTGATGTAAGCTAGGTAGGAAGGAAGGGTGAAAGGGGGGGAAGAGGGTAAGGAGTGCGGCAGTATTGATTTTTTGCCTGTGTGTGTTGTGTTGTGTGTTGTTGTGTGTGTGTGTGTGGTGTGTGTGTGTGCCTC
This sequence comes from Conus ventricosus, assembly GCA_018398815.1. Classification (NCBI taxonomy): domain Eukaryota; kingdom Metazoa; phylum Mollusca; class Gastropoda; order Neogastropoda; family Conidae; genus Conus; species Conus ventricosus. The sequence goes on along the minus strand of JAFLJL010014390.1, from coordinate 1,790 downwards.
TCCTCCTCTCTCTCTCTCTATTCTCCCCTCTCTCCCCTCTGTGCGCGCAAGCGGCGCCTTTGTGTGTGCATGTGTGTGTGTGTGTGTGTGGTGTGTATGTGCGCGCCTTGTGTGGTGTGTGTGTGTGTGTGTGTGTGCGCGACGTATTTTGTGAAACGGCAGACACGTATGTCTATGGCCTCCGTGTCCTAATGAAAAATATCACAAGCAATCCTTCGCCAGCCCTACCTTATGGCGCCATAATTACAGTCATAGATCGCCTCAGGGTACTGCCTGCCACAAACCCCAACCCTCTAATTTGGGGTGTTCGCCCATGCTCAGCCAAGTTTTTTAGTTTGGTGACTGTCTCCGCAAAAAAGCAGTATTGAAAATGAGTGTATGCGCGAAAATAGATTAGGAAAACATAGTTTGAAGTCTTACTTGCCATAGAAACGTATAAATGCCAATCTGGCACTTTGCCCAAAACTGGTTTGAAAGGGCGAAAGTGAGTCAGGATTGGCATTTATACGTACTCTACACCTCTCATATATGTCACGATTTTCACACACACGCACAAGCGCGCGCTGCACAAGCATGCACGCAAACACCACACACATGCACGCAACACACACACACACACACACACACACACACCACACACACACACTATTGAAAGAAGAAGAAAAACACCTTTTCTGGTATAAACTCAGCGACCACACACACACACCACGCAACGCACGCACACACACACACACACACACACACACACACACACACACACACACACACACACACACACACGGACCACACACACTATGAAAGAAGAATAAAAACACCTCCTGCGTTCGCAGGTGTGCAGAAAATACAGCTGATTCATTGCCCTTTCTTAATACAACCCATACAACGGCACACTGCCAAACAAAAAAAATGGACGCAGTGACAGTGAAAAGAGTTCTCCTGGCAAAAGAGATAATTACTGCTCAAGTGGTCTGAACTGGGGCGAGCTCCTTGAATAGATACGTAGAGAGAGAGAGAGAGAGAGAGAGAGAGAGAGAGGATTTTGTCTGAGATTGAAGAAGTGTATTTTTAATGAAACGTGTATTTTTTTTTATATGCAACCATAATAAAAGCACGACTTGGAAACGGACTGCTCATTTCACAGGGCTGGGTGCCGGTTGGTGGTCGCTAGTGACTTTCTACTACACGCAAGGCAGCGCAACAAAACTTACAAAGAAAATAAGAAGAAGAAGAAGAGAGAGAGAGAAGAGAGAGAGAGAGAGAAGAGAGAGAGAGAGACAGACAGACAGACAGACAGCACAAAGTTTTTTCACAGTATGATTTGTTGCGAACAGTGAACTTTCAATCTTCACTCGAGAAGCAACTACCTTACAAAGGAAAATGAAAATAAGAAGTTGAAAACGAGTTGGAAGCGGGAGGAGGGAGGGAGTGGGAAGCGGTGGTGGAAACAAGCGGAGCGGGGAGAAGGGGAAGAGGAGCGCGAGAGAGGGTTTGGTGTGAGGTGAGACAACCTAATAGTGGAAGGCAAACCCAGTATGGAGAGAAGGGCAAGGTAAAGCGACTTCAAAATACAATCAGCTTTCGGTGCGGGCGTTTTGGCCGTGTTGAGATTCAGCTGACATGTCGAACAGGCGCTTTGGTGCTGGTAGGCCTGCATAGAGACATGGTGTGGTGTCACGGTGTATTACAGCCACTGTGGACGCTTTTTCACACTGTGGGGACCACATCGCTGCACTCCTATCAACAGCCTCGGTCTGCAACACGAGTGAAAGAGTTTGCGTCTGTCCGGTCAT
>JAFLJL010014388.1:37159-51727 GCA_018398815.1 Conus ventricosus | reverse complement strand
AAGGAGGGCCACAGTGGGCTGCAAGGTCCATACATACATACATAATACAAAGGAGGGACAGTGGGCGCAAGGTCCATACATACATACAAAGGAGGGCACAGTAGGCTGCAAGGACCATACATACATACAAAGGAGAGCACAGTGGGCTGCAAGGTCCATAATACATACATACAAAGGTGGGCATCTGGGCTGCAAGGTTATACATACATACAAAGGAGGGCAACCAGTGGGCTGGCAAGGTCATCATACATTACACTACATACATACATTACAAAGGAGGGCCCCCAGTGAGCTGCAGGTCCATACACACATACAAAGGAGGACACAGAGGGCTGAGGTCCATTCATACATACAAAGGAGGGCCACAGTGGGGCTGCAAGGTCCACAACATAATAACATTACATACATACAAAAGGAGGGCCAGTGGGCTGCAAGGTCACACATACATAATAACATACATACAAAGGAGGGTACAGTGGGCTGCAAGGTCCAACTACATACATCATACATACATACAAAGGTGGGCACAGTGGGCAGCAAGGTCCATACATACAAACAAAGGAGGGCCCAGCTGGGCGCAAGGTCCATACATACATACAAGGAGGGCACAATGGGCTGCAAGTCCATACATACATACATACATCCAATGGAGGGCACAGTGGGCTGCAAGTGGTCCATACATACTTACAAAGGAGGGCAAGTGGGCTGCCAAGGTCCATACTTACATACAAAGGAGGGCACAGTGGGGCTGCTAGGTCCATACATACATACAAATGAGGGCACTCAAGGTGGGCTGCAAGGTCATAAATTACATTACATAAATACATAAAAAGGCGGCACAGATGAAAACAAAAAAATGTGGCTGCAAGGTCCATCATACATACTAAGGAGGGTACGTGGGGGCTGCAAGGTTCCATACATACATAATACAAAGGACGGGCACAGTGGGCTGCAAGGTCCAACATAATCCATGGAGGGCACAGTGGGCTGCAGGTATACATACATAAACATACAAGGAGGGCAAGTGGGCCTGCAAAGGTCCATACATAATACAAAAGGAGGGGGACAGTGGGCAGCAAGGTCCATACATACATACATACCTACATACAGTACATACAAAGGAGGGACAGTGGGCTGCACGGTCCTTACATTTAATACAAAAGGAGGACCCAGCTGCTGCAAGGTCTTAACCTACCATACATACAAAGGAGATCCCAAGTGGGCTGCAGGTCTAATAATTACATACATACATTAATACAAAGGAGGGCACAGTGGGCTGCAAGGGTCATACATAACATAACAAAGGAGGACATGTGGGCTGCAGGTCATACATACATCACATACAAAGGTGGGCCCAGTGTGCTGCAAGGTCCATAAAATATACAAGGAGGCCACAGTGGGCTGCAAGGTCCATACAATCATACAAAGGAGGGCACAGTGGGCTGCAAGGTCATACAGACATACTACATACAAAGGGGTGGATGGGCCAGTGAGCTGCAAGTCATACACATATTAACTACAAAGGATGGGCACATTGGGCTGCAGGTCCATACATACATACAAAGGAGGGCACTGTGAGCTGCAGGTCATACATACATCAAAGGAGGGACAAGTGGGCTTGCAAGGTCCATACATACATACAAAGAAAGAGGGCCCCAGTGGAGCTGCAAAGTCCCATAACAGTTACAAAGGAGGCCACCGTTATTCTAGTTGTATTCTCTTTCTTTAACTCACCTTTTTTTGTTTTCCTTCTGTCTTTGTTTTGGTGGTCCTTCAGCTTATTTAACTTCTTACTTCTCTAGGGAGGATTAAAGGTGGCTGCAAGGTCCTACCAAATACAAAGGAGGGCACAGTGTGCTTGCAAGGTCCATACATAAAACATTAAAACAAAGGAGGGACAGTGGGCTGAAGGTCCATACATTACACAAGGAGGGCAAGTGGGCAGAGGGGTCCATACATACTACATACAAAGGAGGGCCCAGTGGGCTGCAAGGTCCCATACATACATACAAAGGATTGCACGTGGGCTGCAAGGTTCCATACCTAACTACAACGGAGGGCCAGTGAGCTGCACAGGTCCATACATACATACAAAAGGAGGGCACAGTTGGCTGCAAGGTAAACATACATACAAAGAAGGGCACAGAGGGCTGCAAGGTCCACATACATACTCAGGAGGGCAAAGTGGGCTGCAAGGTCCATACATACAGACAAGGAGGGGCACATTGGGCTGCAAGGTCCCTTCATACATACAAAGGACGGGACAGTGGGCCGCAAGGGTCCTACATACATACAAAGGAGGCCAGTGGGCTGCAAGGTCATAATACATACAAAGAAGGGCCCGTGGGCTGCAAGGTCCATACATACATGCAAAGGAGGGCCAGTGGGCTGCAAGGTCCCATACATACATACATACAAGGAGGGCACGGTGGGCTGCAAGGGTCCATACATTACATACAAGGAGGGCACAGTGGGCTGCAAGGTCCATAATACATCAATGGAGGGCACCAGTGTCGGCTGCAAGGTCTCCCTATATACATTACATACAAAAGGAAGGACAGTGGCCTGCAAGGTCCATACATACTATACAAAGGAGGGCACAGTGGCTGCAAGGTCCATAATAATACATACAAAGGAGGGCACAGTGGGCTGCAAGGTCCATACATACATACAATGGAGGGCACAGTGGGCTGCATGGTCATACATACATACATACAAAGGAGGGCACAGTGGGCTGCAGGTCCATATATACATACAAAGGAGGGCACAGGAGCTGCAGGTTCCATACATACATACAAAGGAGGGCACAGTGGGCTAGGTCCATACATACCATAAAAGGAGGGTACAGTGGGTGCTAGGTTCATGATACATACAAGGAGGACACAGAGGGCCTGCAAGGTCCATACAAAAACATCTAAGGAGGGCAAGTGGGTTTTAAGGGTCCAAACATACCAAAGGAGGGCATGGTGGGCTTCAAGGTCCAAACCACAAAAAAGGAGCCAAAGACAACACCACACTCAGAAGGCCTTTCTGCTAGTATGTGCCATAGACTGCCAACTTTTCCTGGTTTGTCCCTGTCTTACTAAGGTTGCTGGGTATGGTAGATGAGGTTGTTGTTGGGGCGGGTGGGGGTGAGCGGGTGGGGGTGGGGGGGCAGGGAAGGGGGCGGGAGGGAGTGTGTGGAAGGGAGGTATACATGGGTGTGCGGTCAATCAGCATTGATTGCATTTTAAGCCTCGGAGAAGGAAGATAATTCTGAACCAGATGCCATTAGAACTTGGGTAACCTTTTACTGGCCGTCAGTTAAGGGGAAGAAGGACAAATCTATTCAGACTTCTGGGATAGATGAGTATATTTCAACAAAATTTTAGCGGTGTTCATTGGAGGGAGAATCTGGGAAAGTATGGACAGGATAAAGTATTCGTTTGGATACGATTCTTTTGTTATGTTTGTTTTTGTGATTTGCAGCAATGCGCGGACTGTGGAGATGAAGAATCGAATACGGATAGCATGATGTCCTGTTGAGCAAGGGAGCCTACCTGATTTGAGGAACAACAAAGGGGCTCAACCATGGAGTGCTGTCCGTATCCAGCTTTCGCTTATCTGTGCAACAGTTTATGAAAAGGAAAAAGTTAGTGTGTGTGTGTCGTGAGTGAGCGAGGAGTATTGAGTGCATGTATGGTGTGTGTGTGTGCGTGTGTGTGTTGTGTTGTGTGTGTGTGTGTGTGTGTGTGTGTATGAATGACTATCAGATTCTGATGCTTGTTGGGTTGATGTTTATACTCAATTGCAAGATTGATGATCACTCAAATGTGTTTGTATTGCTTGTATGTTACATGACATACTGTCATTGGCTTTTCTGTTTCACAAGAATTAATTTTGATTAATTTTCACTGGAATTCTGTTTAATTCATCACATAAAGTTTACATTGGTAACGTCTATCATTTTTCATCAGTTCTTAACTTGTGTTCAAAGGACATAACCTTGGAGGACATAATTCATCAATATTTTGAGACAGCAATACTTTCATTTCACTTCAATCTTGTATAAAAAATTTCTAGAGAAAGTATTCAATTCTTACTTGTGTTGTATGTAATTCCATATGAACCAGAAGAAAAATGTGTATTCCATGAACAAAATCTTGTTAAACAGCCGTAGTGAATGTTCATTTCCAGTATCATCGCTGCATTTTTTCAGCAAAATGTCCCATCGTGAAGCAAAGCATGGTTTGCAGTGCTGTAATGTCCCATCATGAAGCAAAGCATGGTTTGCAGTGCCGTAATGTCCCATCGTGAAGCAAAGCATGGTGTGCAGTGCCGTAATGTCCCATCATGAAGCATAGCATGGTTTCCAGTGCTATAATGTCCCATCGTGAAGCAAAGCATGGTTTGCAGTGCCATAATGTCCCATCATGAAGCAGAGCATGGTCTGCAGTGCCGTAATGTTCCATCATGAAGGATAGCATGGTGTGGAGTGCCGTAATGTCCCATCATGAAGCAAAGCATGGTTTGCAGTGCCGTAATGTCCCATCATGAAGGATAGCATGGTGTGCAGTGCCGTAATGTCCCATCATGAAGCATAGCATGGTTTGCAGTGCTGTAATGTCCCATCATGAAGCATAGCATGGTGTGCAGTGCCGTAATGTCCCATCATGAAGCAGAGCATGCTGTGCAGTGCCGTAATGTCCCATCATGAAGCAAAGCATGCTGTGCAGTGCCGTAATGTCCCATCATGAAGCAAAGCATGCTGTGCAGTGCTGTAATGTCCCATCATGAAGCAAAGCATGGTGTGCAGTGCCGTAATGTCCCATCATGAAGCAAAGCATGCTCTGCAGTGCCGTAATGTCCCATCATGAAGCAGAGCATGGGTGCAGTGCCGTAATGTCCCATCATGAAGCAGAGCATGCTGTGCAGTACCGTAATGTCCCATCATGAAGCAAAGCATGGTTTGCAGTGCCGTAATGTCCCATCGTGAAGCAGAGCATGGTGTGCAGTGCCGTAATGTCCCATCGTGAAGCAAAGCAGTTTGCAGTGCCGTAATGTCCCATCGTGAAGCAAAGCATGGTTTGCAGTGCCGTAATGTCCCATCGTAAAGCAAAGCATGGTTTGCAGTGCCGTAATGTCCCATCTTGAAGCAAAGCATGGTGTGCAGTGCCGTAATGTCCCATCATGAAGCAGAGCATGCTGTGCAGTGCCGTAATGTCCCATCATGAAGCAGAGCATGGTTTGCAGTGCCGTAATGTCCCATCGTGAAGCAGAGCATGGTTTGCAGTGCCGTAATGTCCCATCGTGAAGCAAAGCATGGTTTGCAGTGCCGTAATGTCCCATCGTGAAGCAAAGCAGGTTTGCAGTGCCGTAATGTCCCATCGTGAAGCAAAGCATGGTTTGCAGTGCCGTAATGTCCCATCTTGAAGCAAAGCATGGTGTGCAGTGCCGTAATGTCCCATCATGAAGCAGAGCATGCTGTGCAGTGCCGTAATGTCCCATCATGAAGCAGAGCATGGTTTGCAGTGCCGTAATGTCCATCGTGAAGCAGAGCATGGTTTGCAGTGCCGTAATGTCCCATCATGAAGCAGAGCATGCTGTGCAGTGCGTAATGTCCCATCATGAAGCCAAGCATGGTGTGCAGTGCTGTAATGTGCAATGAAGCAAAGCATAGTGTGCAGTGCCGTAATGTCCCATCGTGAAGCAGAGCATGGTTTGCAGTGCCGTAATGTCCCATCATGAAGCAGAGCATGCTGTGCAGTGCCGTAATGTCCCATCATGAAGCAAAGCATGGTGTGCAGTGCCGTAATGTCCCATCATGAAGCAAAGCATGGTGTGCAATACCGTAATGTCCCATCGTGAAGCAAAGCATGGTGTGCAATACCGTAATGTCCCATCATGAAGCAGAGCATGCTGTGCAGTGCTGTAATGTCCCATCATGAAGCAGAGCATGGTGTGCAGTGCCATAATGTCCCATCATGAAGCAGAGCATGGTTTGCAGTGCCGTAATGTCCCATCTTGAAGCAAAGCATGGTTTGCAGTGCCGTAATGTCCCACATGAAGCAGAGCATGGTGTGCAGTGCCGTAATCTCCCATCATAAAGCAGAGCATGGTGTGCAGTGCCGTAATGTCCCATCATGAAGCAGAGCATGCTGTGCAGTGCCGTAATGTCCCATCATGAAGCAGAGCATGCTGTGCAGTGCCGTAATGTCCCATCATGAAGCAAAGCATGGTGTGCAGTGCCGTAATTTGCCATCATGAAGCAAAGCATAGTGTGCAGTGCCGTAATGTCCCATCATGAAGCAAAGCATGGTGTGCAGTGCCGTAATGTCCCATCATGAAGCAAAGCATGGTGTGCAATACCGTAATGTCCCATCATGAAGCAAAGCATGGTGTGCAATACCGTAATGTCCCATCATGAAGCAAAGCATGGTGTGCAGTGCCGTAATGTCCCATCATGAAGCAGAGCATGGTGTGCAGTGCCGTAATGTCCCATCATGAAGGATAGCATGGTGTGCAGTGCCGTAATGTCCCATCATGAAGCAGAGCATGCTGTGCAGTGCCGTAATGTCCCATCATGAAGCAGAGCATGGTGTGCAGTGCCGTAATGTCCCATCATGAAGGATAGCATGGTGTGCAGTGCCGTAATGTCCCATCATGAAGCAGAGCATGCTGTGCAGTGCCGTAATGTCCCATCATGAAGCAGAGCATGGTGTGCAGTGCCGTAATGTCCCATCATGAAGCAAAGCATGGTTTGCAGTGCCGTAATGTCCCACATGAAGCAGAGCATGGTGTGCAGTGCCGTAATGTCCCATCATAAAGCAGAGCATGGTGTGCAGTGCCGTAATGTCCCATCATGAAGCAGAGTGTGCAGTGCCGTAATGTCCCATCATGAAGCAAAGCATGGTGTGCAGTGCCGTAATGTCCCATCATGAAGCAGAGCATGGTGTGCAGTGCCGTAATGTCCCATCATGAAGCAAAGCATGCTGTGCAGTGCCGTAATGTCCCATCATGAAGCAAAGCATGGTGTGCAGTGCCGTAATGTGCCATCATGAAGCAAAGCATAGTGTGCAGTGCCGTAATGTCCCATCGTGAAGCAGAGCATGGTTTGCAGTGCCGTAATGTCCCATCATGAAGCAAAGCATGGTGTGCAGTGCCGTAATGTCCCATCATGAAGCAAAGCATGGTGTGCAATACCGTAATGTCCCACATGAAGCAGAGCATGGTGTGCAGTGCCGTAATGTCCCATCATAAAGCAGAGCAATGGTGTGCAGTGCCGTAATGTCCCATCATGAAGCAGAGTGTGCAGTGCCGTAATGTCCCATCATGAAGCAAAGCATGGTGTGCAGTGCCGTAATGTCCCATCATGAAGCAGAGCATGGTGTGCAGTGCCGTAATGTCCCATCATGAAGCAAAGCATGGTTTGCAGTGCCGTTTGTAAATTTGCATCACACTTGAAAAACTGTGAAGCGGATATCAATCCAGCGATCACAGACCAATTTATTCATATAACCCCTAACCCTAGTATCCCCCAAAGCAGAAAAGAAAAAACAAGCAATGTTTTCTACACCAATCCATGAAGCCTTGTAAGACCTCATTGCTGAATCAAAATTTATTGGTGGCTATTAATTGGCGGCTTCAATCATTTCCTTCTTTACAAGGTTGTTGGTTTTTCGATACTGTGCGCTTGTTCAGGGCTGGAATTTTTCGTATTCTTCAGTGATCTTCTTTTGTCGCAGAGGTCAAGGATGTCGTTTGAGATCCATGCTTGGTGTTTCTTCCTCTGTCGCCCAAGTACCTCCTCTGCTGTTTCGCAGACTGCCTCATTGAAGCTGTTTGTGAGGTCGTTGATGTCACTGTCCAGGAGGTTGAGTGCCGCGAACCGCCCCCCGAGCTGTGCCTGGAATGCCTCTTCTATCTCTGGGTCTTTTAACTTCTCCAGGTCAAACTTGATGCTGCTGCGCAGCTTGGTACTTTTTTTTCAATTTGATCTTCATTGTGAGCAGCACGAGATCGTGGTCGCTGCCTATATCAGCTCCGGGGTATGTCCTCGTCTTTGCTTTATTGATGCTTGATTTGAAGCGCCGCGGAGTGAGGACAAAGTCGATCTGGTTGTGATTCATTCCGTTCGGCGCATGCCAGGTTGTTCTTCTTGACAGTTTGTGGGGTAAAGGGTGTTGGCAATGTGAGCCGTTGGGTGCAGGCAAACTCCAGAAGGCGAAGTCCCCTGTCGTTATTTCCCCTGTGCCGTATTGACCCACTGTTCCAGCCCAGTCTTTGTAGCATCTGGGCCGACTTTGGCGTTGAAGTCCCCCTGAACTATGATGATGTCCTTCTTGGGGGCTTTCTGATGGTGTCTTCTACTTTCTCGTAGAATTCTTCCACCGCCTGATCTTCGTGGCTGGTAGTTGGAGCAAAACACCTGTATGATGTTGATGTTCTTTGGTTTGGCTGACACACGAATGCTGATGATTCTGCTGTTAACAGGTGTGCAGCTCAAGATGCATCCATGATTTCTTTGCGTACGATGAAAGCTACGCCTTTTTCATGTAGTGACTCTTCGCCACTGTACCACATCTTGTGTCCTTCCTCTGTGATTGCTTTCTCCAAAGCCTGTCCATCTTACTTCCGACATACCCACAATGTCCCATTGGAAACGTCTCAGCTCGTGCTCTAGTTCTTTTACTTTGCCGCACTGATGGAGTGTACGAACATTCCAGGTTCCAATGGTAATTTCTCATTGGCAGCTTGTATGATGTCTTTGCCCCAGTAGCTGACTTTTCACTTCCACCCTGGTGCTTGTCATGGGAAGCGCGGTCGTTGGTAACCCGGGCCCCCGGGCCGATCCGGTATGTTGCTGGCTAGGGTTGTATCTCTCATGACTTTTCTGTGGGCTTAGGTTAATCCTTGGTGGCGCCAATCCCCTCTCCAAGTCTCCTACTGTGACAGGTAGTACTGGGCTACAGCTTACCAGTACAGACCATTTGTCTGACCTGGTAAAGAAGGAAATGATTGAAGCCAAAGAACAATGGATCAATAATCAGTGCGAGAACATCGAGAAAGGTATGGAAAAGGGAAACAGCAAACATGCCTTCACCACACTGAAAAACCTCACCAAGACGCAGCAAAACAGATCGTCAGCCCATCGAGGATACCTCAGGCGAGCTGCTGACAGAAAGCCCGCTGTTTTGAACAGATGGACACAGTACTCCCAAGAATTTTACAACTACCCTATACAGCCAGACGACATCTGTTGAGGGGGACTCAACACCATCAAGGGAATCCTTACCACTACCAGTGATGAGAGAAGAAGTGGAAGAAGCCATCGGCAGCCTTCCGCAGGGAAATCACCTGGAGCAGACAATATTCCAGCAGAGCTGCTCAAACATGGAGGGAAGGAATTGGTCACTCTAGTAACAATCGATTTGTCAGAAGATCTGGGAGACAAAACAGTGGCCCACAGAATGGACTCAATCACTCATCATCCCCCTGCCCAAAAAGGGAAATCTACCCCAATGCCAGAACTACAGAACAATAAGTCTCATTAGCCACACCAGTAAAATCATGCTCAAGTCATCTTGAATCGACTGAAGAAAGAGGCGGAAGAACACCTGGCGGAAGAACAAGCTGGATTCAGGGCAGGCAGAAGCACAGTAGAACAGATCTTCACCTGCCGATACTGATGGAGAAACACTGCAACATCAGAGAGACCTGTTCCACAACTTCATTGACTTTAGGAAAGCGTTTGACAGGGTGTGGCACAAGGGTCTGTGGCAGGTGCTCAGAAAGTTTGGCATAGAGGAGGGTCTCGTCCAAACCATCCAGGCGCTGTATAACACCGCCAGCAGCGCAGTCCTCCTCAACAACCAGATTGGGTCTACTTCAAGACCACAGTTGGAGTCCGTCAAGGCTGCCTGCTATCTCCCGTACTGTTCAATCTTTTTCCTGAAAACATCATGCGTGAAACCCTCCATGACTTCCACTCCACTGTCTCCATGGGAGGAAGAACCATCAATAATCTGAGGTTCGCAGATGACATCGACCTGATGGAGGCAGCAACAAGAACTACAAGACCTGACAAAGAGACTGGAAGAAAGGGCAGTGCATATGGAATGGAAGTGAGCACAGAAAAAAGCAAAGTCCTGGTCAACAGCACAACCAACACCCATGCTGAAATCTACATGAACGGACAACAGCTTGAAGAAGTGGGCGCTTTCAAATACCTTGGCGCCACTCTCACCAAAGACGGTCGCTCTACAACAGAAATCAAGACCAGACTAGCGATCGCAACAGCAGCAATGGCAAAGCTAAACAAGATCTGGAAGAGCAGGAAGATCAGCTTTCCTACAAAGATGAAGCTGTACAAGTCCCTGGTGCTGTCCATCCTGCTGTATGGCTGCGAAAGCTGGGCCATGACAGCAGAGACCACCAAGAGAATCCAGACGTTTGAAACTAAATGCTTCAGGCGCTTGCTCGGATCTCTTGGCAAGACCGGGAAAACAAACGACCTTGTGAGGAGCCAAATAACATCACTTGCAGGCCCCCAAGAACCTCTCTTGGCAACAGTCAAGAAGAGGAACTGTCGTGGTTCGGGCATGTCATACGCCACAATTCACTGCCCAAAACAGTCATCCAGGCACGCTGGAAGGTGGCAGACGAAGGGACGACAAGCCAAATGCTGGATGACAACATCAAAGAATGGACCAGGATGGATGTCCCCACGCTGATGCGACAGCAGAGGACAGGGCCGGATGGCGTGCCTGGCTTCGAGAGTGTCTCTCATCTCTCCTCTACGCCCATCATGGCAAGAGAATGATGATGATGATTAATTGGCGGTGCATTCTCATCAAATTTTCTTAACTTTTGCTTCCTGACTATTTTAACCAAGAAACAGCACCCCCAGCCTAAAGATTGTAGGAGTTAAAATGCAACTGTTCTGTTGCCCCAATAAAACATCTCAAAAACTACTTGATGAAACTTTGCTTACTGATCGAAGAATGCGTTGTGTTACACTGATTGAAGAATGTGTTGTGTTACACTGATCAAAGAATGTGTTGTTTACACTGATCGAAGAATGTGTTGTGTTACACTTGAAATTCAGGCCCTTTCATTTATTTAAAGAAAATTTTTTTTCCCGCATACGCAGGCTGATACGCCTGCGACACTCCCAGTATAGACAGGCAAGGATTAATCCCACCTGCTCAACAAAGGAGTGGAGTTTTGTGTTTATGACTTTTTAAAAAATCCCACCATTAAGGCAGCCATACTCCAACTTCAGGAAATTAATTTTGTTTAATAGTTGTGGAAAATCAGAAGTCTATTTTTCAACATTGTGTGGAGAATAAAAAGTCAATGGCCTGCTACAGGGATTGAGGGAAACAGTTCTCAGCTTCATGGTTGCAGGATTGAATGGTTAAATGCATTCTATTTGAAAAGAAAAAAAGAAAATTTTTTTCAAAGCACAGCCCTTTCGTTGGGAAGAGTTGGTGTTTAGAAAGATTATCTGGACATTTCTTGGTTCAAGTCGGACCAACTTAAGAACGAAACATTCATAGTTTGGGAAAAATATAGTCCCACATGGGAGGCAATTTCCTGTTCAGTAGTTGCTTCCTCTTCTCAGAAGCCAGTTCAATTTCTCCATTGCTCTGACATTTTACTCCTGTCATGCATTTCAATACATATTTCTGTTCCCGTCCTGCTGTCATTAAGAGAGCTAGCGGCTCGGCAGCTCAAAGTGCTAGTGGTACACGACAAAGGGCGGCACCCTCAGGGTTGTCCACCTTGCTGCAGGAATGGCACTGCCCTGTGCACAGCTGGGTGCAGCCGATTCTCCGACATCACCTTGCTGCCCTGCGACACAAGACACTGTGTCGCAACTGTTTTCTGCAGACCAGCGAATGCCCACTGTGCGAGAGGACGATTGAGAGGAGATCCACAGGCGAGGAGGTATTGAGTTAGACAGACGGGAAATGACATTGATGAGGTGTTGGGAGGGGGAGGGGGACGAGGAAAGATGGAACTGGAAGGAAATTAAGAGGGGGAGGAGTGAGCGGAGACAAAGGGTAGGCAGAGAAAGAAGGAAAATATACCCAATGGTCATCATTTAGATACAGGTAAACTTGGTGTGTGCGTGCAAGCAAAGGTGTGTAGGTTTGGCGACTTGCGTTTTGGTCTTTATCTGGGTTATCATTTGGATACAAGTAAACTTGGTATGTGTGTGTGTGTGCAAACAAAGGGTCTGTAGGTTTGGCGACTTGCGTGTTTGGTTTATCTTTGATATTAGGGATCCTTTCATTCCTATATCCATCAAGACTTGCATGTTTGGTTGTTTATCTTTGATATCAGTGGATCCTTTCATTCCTATATCCATCAGTTTTGTTTCTCTCTTCAGTGGATCCTTTCATTCCTATATCCATCAGTTTTTTTCTCTCTCTTCAGTGGATCCTTTCATTCCTATATCCATCAGTTTTGTTCTCTCTCTTCAGTGGATCCTTTCATTCCTATATCCATCAGTTTGTTTCTCTCTCTTCATGGATCCTTTCATTCCTATATCCATCAGTTTTGTTTCCCCTCTCTTCAGTGGATCCTTTCATTCCTATATCCGTCAGTTTTGTTTCTCTCTCTTCAGTGGATCCTTTCATTCCATATCCGTCAGTTTTGTTTCTCTCTCTTCATTGGATCCTTTCATTCCTATATCCATCAGTTTTGTTTCTCTCTCTTCAGTGGATCCTTTCATTCCTATATCCGTCATTTTGTTTCTCTTCTCTTCAGTGGATCCTTTCATTCCTATATCCATCAGTTTTGTTCTCTCTTCAGTGGATCCTTTCATTCCTATATCCATCAGTTTTGTTTCTCTCTCTTCAGTGGAATCCTTTCATTCCTATATCCATCATTTTTTGTTTCTCTCTTTCTCAGACGGTGAAGCGGACCTGGCCGAAGCTTGCAAGCAGATGTGAAAAGGACCTGGGGTTGTGGACAACGTGACTTGGGTGGCGCATCTTTCATACCAAGGCCATTATACCATTAACCACATTTCAAGGACGTTACAAAATCTTCTGGGACACCTAACAATGGGTGGAAGAGGGAAGGCCATTTTTTTTAAAACAGTAAGAAACGAAATTGATAGAAAAGGTTTAATTTGATTGGAACATGCAAGTTCCAATATAAAAAGTTTTTGACACTGTAGATTAATGTGAAATGGTATTTTTGTTGCATTTAGCAGCAGTTTTTAATCAAGTTGAAAATATTGAGTCGGCATGTCATTTCTGTACATTGTATCTTAAGCTTTTCATTTTAACCTGATGTAGTGACAGAATATTTGAAAGTGAAGTTTTATTCCATTTTTTGTGTAAAACTGGTGATGAGGCGGCAAGATGCATGCAGCAGTTTCCTTGGATGTGGTGTTTCACCCGAGGCTGTGTCGTCATGAAACAGGGGTTGGTTCACCTACAGAGGCTTCCATGGAGGCCCTGTTGTGTGGCATCTGGTGGTCACAACATGACATCGCCAGGAGCAGTAATGCGCCTTGAAATCTCATGGAATGCCCTGTGCATGCACACACCCAGCGATGAATACAGTGCAGGCTTCCAAGAGTGCTGCAGGACTGCCCCTGGATGACTGGTGTGGCAGTTGAGGACACAACTCCAGATCCCACTGGCAGCTTTGGATGTAATGTGTACTGGCATTATTGTGTTGATGCTGCACCAAGAGAAGGACTGGTCTGTTGATCATGCTGCAGTTGTTACAATGCTCATTGAAACTGGAACGGCTTGTCTCTTTCTTCTGCTTTTCTTTTTTTTAATTTTTGTTTTGGGATACAGATGGAAAAATTGGGTTGCGACATTGGCAAAACACTTAAAACTGAAATGGATTAATGCTTTGTTTGTCTGTGTAATCACCAAAGTCTACAAACATCATCTTGATGCCAAATCACGTCTCTGTTGCAAACTTAAGAGAATAATAGTTTAAATGCATACTAAACTAATCAGAATTCCAGAAAGGTAGAGGTGAAAAATCGATGATTTGCTATATTACTGTTATGAGTTTGGTTTGCGGTGCAGTAATATTCATACGTTAGTAACAATAGCACCATGTTCAACATTTGCTTATAATTTCTTTTTTCATCAGAGTTTATCACCCATATACAGAAAAAAAGCAGAGTTGATTTTTTCCATACTTTTTTTTTAATCCAAATATGTTTTAATTGTCCATTTCGCAAGGTCACAATGCTTCTGTGTTCAGTGCAAAATTCCATTATGTGAAAAGAAAACCATTTGCTTGTATTGCTGGTGAAAATTTAGACTAGAATGGATTTATGCTGTTTGCGTATATTTTTTAAAGAAAAGTATTCTGACTATTGTTTCCATTGATATCTGTTCACCATGATTTTATTTTTCATTGTCTGTGTAAAAACAGGCATGCCTACCCCTAAATTGCTCTTTCAGGACACACATGTATCAAATCAGGGACAGGACACAATTTTCAGGACACTAACTATTCGTCAAATTATTGATCAGAAGACAAAAAAAACACAATATAAAAGATAAACGCTAACTTTAAAAATAAAATATCTTCATGTCAATT
>JAFLJL010014388.1:22001-36159 GCA_018398815.1 Conus ventricosus | reverse complement strand
GCCCCAAAACCCAACGTCAGGTTTCTGAGGGACCACAAACCCAAATGACACAGTCTGCCAAACTTTACAACACCCTATACAGCCAACGACATCTGTTGAGGGGACTCAACCCATCAAGGGAATCCTTACCACTACCAGATGAGAGAAGAAGTGGAAGAAGCCATCGGCAGCCTCCGGCAGGGAAATCACCTGGAGCAGACAATATTCCAGCAGAGCTGCTCAAACATGGAGGGAAGGAATTGGTCACTCTAGTAACATCGATTTGTCAGAAGATCTGGGAGACAAAACAGTGGCCCACAGAATGGACTCAATCACTCATCATCCCCCTCCCAAAAAGGGAAATCTACGCCAATGCCAGAACTACAGAACAATAAGTCTCATTAGCCACACCAGTAAAATCATGCTCAGAGTCATCTTGAATCGACTGAAGAAAGAGCGTAAGAACACCTGGCGGAAGAACAAGCGGATTCGGGGCAGGCAGAAGCACAGTAGAACAATCTTCACCTGCCGGATACTGATGGAGAAACATCTGCAACATCAGAGAGACCTGTTCCACAACCCTTCATTGACTTTAGGAAAGCGTTTGACAGGGTGTGGCACAAGGTCTGGGGCAGGTGCTCAGAAAGTTTGGCATAGAGGAGGGTCTCGCCCAAACCATCCAGGCGCTGTATAACACCGCCAGCAGCGCAGTCCTCCTCAACAACCAGATGGGGTCTACTTCAAGACCACAGTTGGAGTCCGTCAAGGCTGCCTGCTATCTCCCGTACTGTTCAATCTTTTCCTGGAAAACATCATGCGTGAAACCCCTCATGACTTCCACTCCACTGTCTCCATCGGAGGAAGAACCATCAATAATCTGAGGTTCGCAGATGACATCGACCTGATGGGAGGCAGCAACGAAGAACTACAAGACCTGACAAAGAGACTGGAAGAAAGGGCAAGGTGCATATGGAATGGAAGTGACACAGAAAAAAGCAAAGTCCTGGTCAACAGCACAACCAACACCCATGCTGAAATCTACATGAACGACAACAGCTTGAAGAAGTGGCGCTTTCAAATACCTTGGCGCCACTCTCACCAAAGACGGTCGCTCTACAACAGAAATCAAGCCCAACTAGCGATCGCAACAGCACAATGGCAAAGCTAAACAAGATCTGGAAGAGCAGGAAGATCAGCTTTCCTACAAAGATGAAGCTGTACAAGTCCCTGGTGCTGTCCATCCTGCTGTATGGCTGCGAAAGCTGGACCATGACAGCAGAGACCACCAAGAGAATCCAGACGTTTGAAACTAAATGCTTCAGGCGCTTGCTCGGATCTCTTGGCAAGACCGAAGACAAACGACCTTGTGAGGGGCCAAATAACATCACTTGCAGGCCCCCAAGAACCTCTCTTGGCAACAGTCAAGAAGAGGAAGCTGTCGTGGTTCGGGGATGTCATAAAGCCACAATTCACTGCCCAAAACAGTCATCCAGGGCACGCTGGAAGGTGGCAGACGAAGGGGACGACAAGCCAAATGCTGGATGGACAACATCAAAGAAGGACCAGGATGGATGTCCCTACGCTGATGCGACAGGGAGAGACAGGGCCGGATGGCGGTGCCTGGCTTCGAGAGTGTCCTCTCATCTCTCCTCTATACGCCCATCATGGGCAAGAGAATGAAAGATGATGATTAATTGGCGTGCATTCTCATCAAATTTTCTTAACCTTTTGCTTCCTGACTATTTTACCAAAGAACAGCACCCCCAGCCTAAAGATTGTAGGAGTTAAAATGCAACTGTTCTGTTGCCCCAATAAAACATCTCAAAAACTACTTGATGAAACTTTGCTTACTGATCGAAGAATGCGTTGTGTTACACTGATTGAAGAATGTGTTGTGTTACACTGATCAAAGAATGTGTTGTTACACTGATCGAAGAATGTGTTGTGTTACACTTGAATTTCAGGCCCTTCATTTATTTAAAGAAAATTTTTTTTCCCGCATACGCAGGCTGATACGCCTGCGGACACTCCCAGTATAGACAGGCAAGGATTAATCCCACCTGCTCAACAAAGGGAGTGGAGTTTTGTGTTTATGACTTTTAAAAAATCCCACCATTAAGGCAGCCATACTCCAACTTCAGGGAAATTAATTTTGTTTAATAGTTGTGGAAAATCAGAAGTCTATTTTTCAACATTGTGTGGAGAATAAAAAGTCAATGGGCCTGCTACAGGCATTGGGGGAAACAGTTCTCAGCTTCATGGTTGCAGGATTGAATGGTTAAATGCATTTCTATTTGAAAAGAAAAAAAGAAAATTTTTTTCAAAGCACAGCCCTTTCGTTGGGAAGAGTTGGTGTTTAGAAAGATTATCTGGACATTTCTTGGTTCAAGTCGGACCAACTTAAGAACGAAACATTCATAGTTTGGGAAAAATATAGTCCCACATGGGAGGCAATTTCCTGTTCAGTAGTTGCTTCCTCTTCTCAGAAGCCAGTTCAATTTCTCCATTGCTCTGACATTTTACTCCTGTCATGCATTTCAATACATATTTCTGTTCCAGTCCTGCTGTCATTAAGAGAGCTAGCGGCTGGGCAGCTCAAAGTGCTAGTGGTACACGACAAAGGGCGGCACCCTCAGGGTTGTCCACCTTGCTGCAGGGAATGGCACTGCCCTGTGCAGCAGCTGGCTGCAGCCGATTCTCCGACATCACCTTGCTGCCCTGCGGACACAAGACACTGTGTCGCAACTGTTGTCTGCAGACCAGCGAATGCCCACTGTGCGAGAGGACGATTGAGAGGAGGATCCACAGGCGAGGAGGTATTGAGTTAGACAGACGGGGAAATGACATTGATGAGGTGTTGGGAGGGAGGGAGGGGGGACGAGGAAAGATGGAACTGGAAGGAAATTAAGAGGGGGAGGAGTGAGCGGAGACAAAGGGTAGGCAGAGAAAGAAGGAAAATATACCCAATGGTCATCATTTAGATACAGGTAAACTTGGTGTGTGCGTGCAAGCAAAGGGTGTGTAGGTTTTGGCGACTTGCGTGTTTGGTCGTTTATCTGGGTTATCATTTGGATACAAGTAAACTTGGTATGTGTGTGTGTGTGCAAACAAAGGGTCTGTAGGTTTGGCGACTTGCGTGTTTGGTTTATCTTTGATATTAGGGGATCCTTTCATTCCTATATCCATCAAGACTTGCATGTTTGGTTGTTTATCTTTGATATCAGTGGATCCTTTCATTCCTATATCCATCAGTTTTGTTTCTCTCTTCAGTGGATCCTTTCATTCCTATATCCATCAGTTTTGTTTTCCTCTCTTCAGTGGATCCTTTCATTCCTATATCCATCAGTTTTGTTTCTCTCTCTTCAGTGGATCCTTTCATTCCTATATCCATCAGTTTTGTTTCTCTCTCTTCAGTGGATCCTTTCATTCCTATATCCATCAGTTTTGTTTCTCTCTCTTCAGTGGATCCTTTCATTCCTATATCCGTCAGTTTTGTTTCTCTCTCTTCAGTGGATCCTTTCATTCCTATATCCGTCAGTTTTTTTTCTCTCTCTTCATTGGATCCTTTCATTCCTATATCCATCAGTTTGTTTCTCTCTCTTCAGTGGATCCTTTCATTCCTATATCCGTCAGTTTTGTTTCTCTCTCTTCATGGATCCTTTCATTCCTATATCCATCAGTTTTGTTTCTCTCTTCAGTGGATCCTTTCATTCCTATATCCATCAGTTTTGTTTCTCTCTCTTCAGTGGATCCTTTCATTCCTATATCCATCAGTTTTTGTTTCTCTCTCTTTCTCAGACGGTGAAGCGGACCTGGCCGAAGCTTGCAAGCAGATGTGAAAAGGACCTGGGTTGTGGACAACGTGACTTGGGGTGGCGCATCTTTCATACCAAGGCCATTATACCATTAACCAGCATTTCAAGGACGTTACACATCTTCTGGGACACCTAACAATGGGTGGAAGAGGGGAAGGCCATTTTTTTTTAAAACAGTAAGAAACGAAATTGATAGAATAGGTTTTAATTTGATTGGAACATGCAAGTTCCAATATAAAAAGTTGTGACACTGTAGATTAATGTGAAATGGTATTTTTGTTGCATTTAGCAGCAGTTTTAATCAAGTTTGAAAATATTGAGTCGGCATGTCATTTCTGTACATTGTATCTTAAGCTTTTCATTTTAACCTGATGTAGTGACAGAATATTTGAAAGTGAAGTTTTATTCCATTTTTTGTGTAAAACTGGTGATGAGGCGGCAAGATGCATGCAGCAGTTTCCTTGGATGTGGTGTTTCACCCGAGGGCTGTGTCGTCATGAAACAGGGGTTGGTTCACCTACAGAGGCTTCCATGGAGGCCCTGTTGTGTGGCATCTGGTGGTCACAACATGACATCGCCAGGGAGCAGTAATGCGCCTTGAAATCTCATGGAATGCCCTGTGCATGCACACACCCAGCGTGAATACAGTGCAGGCTTCCAAGAGTGCTGCAGGACTGCCCCTGGATGACTGGTGTGGCAGTTGAGGACACAACTCCAGATCCCACGGGCAGCTTTGGATGTAATGTGTACTGGCATTATTTGTGTTGATGCTGCACCAAGAGAAGGACTGGTCTGTTGATCATGCTGCAGTTGTTACAATGCTCATTGAAACTGGAACGGCTTGTCTCTTTCTTCTGCTTTTCTTTTTTTTTAATTTTTGTTTTGGGATACAGATGGAAAAATTGGGTTGCGACATTGGCAAAACACTTAAAACTGAAATGGATTAATGCTTTGTTTGTCTGTGTAATCACCAAAGTCTACAAACATCATCTTGATGCCAAATCACGTCTCTGTTGCAAACTTAAGAGAATAATAGTTTAAATGCATACTAAACTAATCAGAATTCCAGAAAGGTAGAGGTGAAAAATCGATGATTTGCTATATTACTGTTATGAGGTTTGGTTTGCGGTGCAGTAATATTCATACGTTAGTAACAATAGCACCATGTTCAACATTTGCTTATAATTTCTTTTTTCATCAGAGTTTATCACCCATATACAGAAAAAAAGCAGAGTTGATTTTTTCCATACTTTTTTTTTAATCCAAATATGTTTTAATTGTCCATTTCGCAAGGTCACAATGCTCTGTGTTCAGTGCAAAATTCCATTATGTGAAAAGAAAACCATTTGCTTGTATTGCTGGTGAAAATTTAGACTAGAATGGATTTATGCTGTTTGCGTATATTTTTTAAAGAAAAGTATTCTGACTATTGTTTCCATTGATACTGTTCACCATGATTTTATTTTTCATTGTCTGTGTAAAACAGGCATGCCTACCCCTAAATTGCTCTTTCAGGGACACACATGTTCAAAATCAGGGACAGGACACAATTTTCAGGGACACCTAACTATTCGTCAAATTATTGGTCATCAGACAGAAGCAACACAAAAACAGCAAACTAAAATAAAAAGCATGAAAAACAGCTTACCTTTATTTACACTAGTACAAATACAGTCCTTTCTGTACTAATGAGACTGAGAGGGCTGAAGAGACCTGTAGTAGGCACTCTTCAGATCAGCCAGGTCAGCCTCTTTGTACTGTCTCTCTAGTGCACCCTCGGACCCGGGAAACATGACTTTCACTGCTTTGCTGAGTTTGTCCAACGTTGCGACCGGCAAATTTTTTCCAAAACAATGTCCACCATCATCACTTCAGCACGAATGACGGCTGTAGATTCCTTCTTTGTGGCCGAAGTTGACACTCCACTGTTAAAAAATCCAGTGATTTTTTTTATTCTGTTGCTGTGCTTCAGAAATTTTTATGTTCGCTTTATGCTTGTCAGTTTGTGTGTGCCGCTGACAGTCGTCTTTTCCACCGGATTTGATGGAGAAATCACATGCACAAACTTCGCAGAAAGCGAACGTTTCTCCTTTCCTCCCTGGCTTGATACAAGGCCAGAACTCTGTATACTCCTGTCGAAACGTCTGGCTGCGTTTGACTGCGCTTAAATTCTTTGGAGATGAATCAGAATCGGTGAAAACTTGTTTTCGCTTGTTCGACGCCATTGTTGAAGCAGGGGGTAGAAATGACCGCGCCGCGCATGCGCGATGGACATTCACTTCCGTCTTGGCGCCAGCCTAAGACTTTGAACCGGATCCTAGCGAAATAAACGGTCATTTTCGCGAACTTTTAATTTTCCGGGACGCGAACGCAAAACCCGTATTTCCGGGACGCCCTGCTCATTTTCTTTATTTTCAGGGACAAATACGGCTACAGCGGGACGGTAGGCATGCCTGGTAAAATAAAGTTGATTTTTTTAAACGTTTTTTAATGGTACTGTGAAAATAAAGTTGATTTTTTAAAACATTTTTAATGGTATGTATACATGATGACATCTTTATAAAAAAAAAACCCTCAATAAATCCTAATTAAAAGAATGACCTGGTTAGCCGTTTGTAAAAACAAGTGTTTTAGATTCCAGCTCAGAACTGATGTGTGGCCACTATTTAGAATCTTAAATAACAACAACGACGACGACAAAATTGTGAAAGAGGGCAGATGACTGGCTATCTCTGCTGGATAGAGTCCAAGACTGCAGGCACAGTTTTCCAAGCCCGAGTCTCTTGAACTGGCAACAAAAAGCATTGACATTTTTTCACGCCTTTCCTTTTACTTTTTTTTTTTTTTTCAAAGCTTATTTGAACTTTTTTTGGTCTTCTGGTGGTGTCATCATAGTGTTAAATATATATCTTAATCCAGTTCTCTTGGATTATCAGCATCTACCGAATCACCTGAAGAGAGTATGATTATAAAACATGAATGTAATCTAACAAGAATTTATGTTGGTCGTTTATAGTATTTAGCTTTGATGTAAATCAAAATCATGTTTCAAGTCATTATTGCTAATCATACATCCTGAAGACCTCAGGACGATCTTGCAAGCATTTCTCTTTGATGTAAATCAAAATCATGTTTCAAGTCATTATTGCTAATCAGTACATCCTGAAGACCTCAGGACGATCTTGCAAGCATTTCTCCAGTACCAGTTATAGCCTCCAAGTCTATGATTTCCATGGAAACAATCGGCACCCTGCAAGTTAGGCAAATAGCAGTTTCTATCTGAAATAGCTCAAAAGTCAGCTCAAAAGTCAGCTTCAAGGTCAACAGAGAAGGGAGAAAAACAAATCTGACTTGGATGAACATTATGTACATTCACATGATAAAAATAGAAAATATAGTCCTTTTTTTCTCTTTTTTTTCTTCAAATAAATGTTCCTGATTTCATACATCAGATAAACAGAGATCCAGCCTCTTAGAGGCTGGATCTCTGTTTATCCGATGTATGAAATCAGGATCTTGTGGTGTGGTAACTTGTAAATAAAAGATCCAGCCTCTTGTGGTGTGGTAACTTGTAAATAAAAGAAAGCTGAATGTGATAAAAAGCCTAAGCAGGGCTTAAATGGGTTAGTAGATGACTAAAACTGCTGACGGTGCAAAAACATTTCTTTACGCTTGTGGGTTGAAGCTGGAATAAAGGCTATAAAGAAACTATCGACAGCCTTTTCATGAGTGATGTATTGTGATGGCTGCTGGAAATGGAAAAGTTACTTTCTAATCTTTTATCGCCAGATGCTCGGTATCATGTACAGAATCATCTCAAGATATCACAACAAGCCGTTTGGTGGTGACAGCAACACTGTTGTACTCCCTGGACGTGCCATGCCTCCGTTACGGTACAACTATAAAAAAAAAAAAAATCCCGTTCTCTCATCTACAGTCTAAGGGATGCAGCTGCCCTAACTATTTAGAATAGAGTTCTAGCCACTGGAAGGGTAAGTTTACATGCACTAGTGATGACCTTTGTGACCCGAGAGTAGTCCAAACAAAAAGACCCATCTGGCACTGGAATTTCTGCAAAAGGCACGTGTGGAATTTCCTGCCCCGCCAACATATCAGGCAGAAGAATGACATGGGGTGTTAGACCTGGTTCAGCACAGTGGTTCAGAGGGTGAGGGGGTAAAGGTGCACCACCATATCAGGCAGAAGAAGAATGACATGGGGTGTTAGACCTGGTTCAGCACAGTGGTTCAGAGGATGAGGGGGGGGGGTTAAAGGTGCACCAACATATCAGGCAGAAGAAGAATGACATGGGGTGTTAGACCTGGTTCAGCACAGTGGTTCAGAGTGAGGGGGGGGGGGGGGGGGGTAAAGGTGCACCAACATATCAGGCAGAAGAAGAATGACATGGGTGTTAGACCTGGTTCAGCACAGTGGTTCAGAGGGTGAGGGGTAAAGGTGCACCACCATATCAGGCAGAAGAAGAACGACATGGGTGTTAGACCTGGTTCAGCACAGTGGTTCAGAGGGTGAGGGGGTAAAGGTGCACCACCATATCAGGCAGAAGAATGACATGGGGTGTTAGACCTGGTTCAGCACAGTGGTTCAGAGGGTGAGGGGGGGGGGGGGGGGGGGGGGGGGTTAAAGGTGCACCAACATATCAGGCAGAAGAAGAACGACATGGGGTGTTAGACCTGGTTCAGCACTGGTTCAGAGGTGAGGGGGGGGGGGGGGGGGTGTGGTGGTAAAGGTGCACCACCATATCAGGCAGAAGAAGAATGACATGGGGTGTTGGACCTGGTTCAGCACAGTGGTTCAGAGGGTGAGGGGGCTAAAGGTGTAAAAGTTTATCGAAAAGAATTTGAGATTGATTCATTTGCTCTTTGTATTTAATAGTTTTAAACGTCATATTGTCAGAAGCCAAAACAGTGAAAAGTGTGTACCGTGTGCAATGATTTATTTTCTTTTTAAAAACAAAATTCACTATGATTTCACACATCGAATACCTCAGGCTTTCTCTATATCTATTCAAAGTAAGAGTGAAATTTTACGCCCCTTTTCTTCCTCATTTGCAGTTGTCATACTAACTAAACATAAACTAGTAACTGTAGCGCCCAAAATGTATTGAAGTCTATGCTCATTGCAAAGTTTGCGTTTACACCCTTTCCGTCGATAGATAACAATTGCTTGTTAGGTTTATTATAGGGGACGTCAAATAAAATAAAAAAGTGTGAAAATCGCTCATCTGCAACAGTTGTAAGCACATGCGATGCACGCATCTGCAGGAAAGTGACGTTGCTCTGTCGTGACAGTACGAACAGGTAAAGCCATGTAAGATGTCCACACAAAAAGACCACTGTAAGGCTGCCAGAGGGAAATGCCACACTGCGGCCATGCCAGTGTGCAGCTACACTGAGTGAACACATGAGGAGCTGACACCGAGTGAACACATGAGGAGCTGACACTGAGTGAACACATCAGAGCTTAGTCTAGGATTTTTCAAAAGGGGGGCAGTCCCCCCCTCATATTAGAAAAAGGGGGGCACTCCCCCCCCCCCCCCCCCCCCCCCCCCCCCGGCCACTTCTTCAGCCAATCGTCTTCAAACCGGTGTTCCCTTGCACTGGCACTCTTTTTGGGCTGCTTCTCCGAGCTTTTGGATGTAGTCACGGTTTCTTCATGATCTTCTCCACCCTCGCATGACACAGAATCTTTTTTTTCACTTTTCTTCCACGAAAACTGAAGTCAAATAGGGTGGGTGCACACTTCATTTTGGAAAACATCCAATATGGCGTCTTAAACTCTCGCAACTTCTCGTCGGTGATCGAGAAGGAGGAGATGAACGCCGCCGATTGGTTGATTTACACTAACAGCCAATGAAATATCAAGAAATCGTTCGCTCCTGCTCAGTTCTAGTTTTCAGTTTTTCAAGCAGACGACAAACGAGCGCCCGCAACGATCAGTGAACAGGGCGGGCAGTCCTGCAACTGTGCGGGAGTCTGCCCGCGTTAAGACTCGATAATTGCGGGAAGGAACAGATTTTCGGGGGATTGTACAAATCCCGCGCTCTAGAGTAAGCTCTGACACATGTGCAGCTGACACTGAGTGAACACATGAGGAGCTGACACTGAGTGGACACATGTGGAGCTGACACGGAGTGAACACATGTGGAGCTGACACTGAGTGAACACATGTGGAGCTGACACTGAGTGAACACATGTGGAGCTGACACTGAGTGAACACATGTGCAGATGACACTGAGTGAACACATGTGGAGCTGACACTGAGTGAACACATGTGCAGATGACACTGAGTGAACACATGTGGAGCTGACACTGAGTGAACACATGTGCAGATGACACTGAGTGGACACATGTGCAGCTGACACTGAGTGAACACATGTGGAGCTGACACTGAGTGAACACATGTGGAGCTGACACTGAGTGAACACATGTGCAGATGACACTGAGTGAACACATGAGGAGCTGACACTGAGTGAACACATGTGGACTGACACTGAGTGAACACATGAGGAGCTGACACTGAGTGAACACATGTGGAGCTGACACTGAGTGAACACATGTGCAGCTGACACTGAGTGGACACATGTGCAGCTGACACTGAGTGAACACATGTGCAGCTGACACTGAGTGGACACATGTGGAGCTGACACTGAGTGGACACATGTGCAGCTGACACTGAGTGGACACATGCACACACCCCTCATGTCGCCTGTTTCAACAACACTTGTTGGAGTGAAGATCTGGGGTCGTACTTACATGTTGTGGGTAACGGGGAAGTTACCTACTACCTCGTTGTAAGCTCGAAGGTCCGTTACTTGCAGATCCATACGTCGAGAGTAACCTTTAACCTTGTGGTTTGCAGTGGGTGGGTGGGTAACGTATAACGAGGGTGGGCATGAGTTCGCTGTGGGTTAGATCAAAACAAAGCCATTGGACACGTTCAATGATCACGAACTTCACGCAAAGTTAAGATTTCGCCATCAGAAACTCTTCCAGCTGACAGACGCTCTCCGAGAAGACACTGAATTTGATTTGCACAGACTGAGACACGGAACTCGGCCCCTGCTCTACAAGTGTGTCTGTAGCTCTCAAGTTCGTCTGCTACGATAGTTGGCTTAGCTCTTGGGGGGTGTGTGTGTGTGTGTGTGTGTGGTGTGTGTGTGGGGGGGGGGGGGGGGGGGGGGGGGGGGGGGGGGGGGGGCTAAATCTGTCTTCGTACTGTGTGTGTCACTGTTAACGTTTGTGTCAGTGGTGTGTATTGTTGTGAGGTGGACTTCATACAGTGTTTATGGC
Source organism: Conus ventricosus (assembly GCA_018398815.1). NCBI lineage: Eukaryota > Metazoa > Mollusca > Gastropoda > Neogastropoda > Conidae > Conus > Conus ventricosus. The sequence continues at coordinate 25,055 of JAFLJL010014388.1, read as the reverse complement.
CTTTTAATAGTTTTATCAAACTTGTTTTAGTTAAGCTGCTTTTTCAGTCTTTGTGTGTGTCTGTGTCAGCGTGTTTGTGGGCATGCGCAGAAGGTTGGGGTTATTCAAGACATGCGCAGAAGCAGGGAATCCCTCTTTTTATCTGACCTTCACCCTTTACTTTCTGGACACTTTGTAGGTAGAAACCGAGACGAAACCCAGAGGATACAGGTACGAAAGTAGAATGCGCTGAACCCACAGGGTTTGTACCCAGGAGTTAATCTGGTTGTAGAAGTACGTTTACCGACGACATGTAAATACGGCCCCTGGTCTGGAGTGCAAAGGGCCACACCATCCCTTCCACATTCCACAACCAAAATCAGCCGCCCTCTGAACCGCTCACAACAGGCATGGAAGTGAATGGAAATAGATGACCATGAATTCAGAGTGTACACATCAAAGGTCACAACATTCACAAACTTTTCACAAATTTGTAATGTCACTGCCAACTTCCCCCCCTTTTTTTCTGTAACTTTCTCATTTAAAATACACCCAATTTTGAAGAAAAAAAGTCCTAATCTAAAAATGTTAAATGTAGGGTTGGGGAGATCATTTTGGAAAAGGGTTGGTTAAATATTACAGAACAGAGTCAAAATGACGCTTGCAAGTGTCACCAGTGAACTGTAAATTTTGATCTGTAAGTTTCTGTTCTCAGCCTTGTTTTATGAGTGGAAGGAATAAGCAGTCAGAATGCTTCCACTTCAAGCCATGTTTTGATCTGTAAGTTTCTGTTCTCTGCCTTGTTTTTGAGTGGAAGGAATAAGCAGTCAGAATGCTTCCACTTCAACCATGTTGCTTCACATCCTAGGCCACTGAATTTCAATTGGCAGTTATGTTGTAAGTGGCATAAAAGGAACCCTATCCCTCTGTCTTTGTTCCTGGAGCTCCATAGTCCACCAATGCCAGACTTCTGCCTCTGCCACTGTCTTCTATCCACCATCAAGGCAGCCACACTCCACAGTCCACCAATGGCCAGACTTCTGCCTCTGCCCCTGTCTTCTATCCACCATCAAGGCAGCCACACTCCACAGTCCACCAATGGCCAGACTTCTGCCTCTGCCACTGTATTCTATCCCACCATCAAGGTAGCCACACTCCCTCTTCAGGGACACCAGTGAGAAAGTGTTCAATTCTTGTGTCACTCATCCAAAGTAACTGAAAATTAGTCCTCTCTTTTTCATCGAATATAATAAGTCAAACCAAACGGCACAAACTGTCATCAGAAAACCTGTCTAAAACTTCCTCCTCCATTTCAACTGAGAGAAAAGTACATGTCTAACTTTGTGTCCAGGAAACGCTAAATTCAAGAAAGAAAGGTGTTCGACTGTTTCAGGGAAAAGAGAATAAATCACTATGACATACACATGCTAGGGGCAATTCTACCTGATCATGCTGTGCTGGATTCTGCTGTCAATCATATGACATACACATGCTAGGGCATTCCACCTGATCATGCTGTGCTGGATTTCTGCTGTCAATGAGCTGCCAGCAGCGCCAGCTGCCAACACTGAGGGCCTGCACTGTTTCACTGCTGAAGTGGTTACCAGCTGCCAACACTGAGGGCCTGCACTGTTTCACTGCTGAAGTGGTTACCAGCTGCCAACACTGAGGGCTGTACTGTTTCACTGCTGAAGTGGTTACCAGCTGCCAACACTGAGGGCCTGCACTGTTTCACTGCTGAAGCACATGTAGGCTGAAGTGGTTGGCTGAGCTGAATGGTAAATGTTTGATGGCTGCAAATGTCACAGGCATTAACCATGGCGACAGAACACGATCAGCTACCGGAAAGTTATAACCAAAAAGACCAGAATGGCGTGTGCTGTGTGACAAATATCTCACAGCACTTGCATATCCACAAAACAGATGTGCATAGACAACGCAACAAACTCAGACACACAAATTCAGAGGCAAACTCAACCAAGGATCATGATCACCTTCTGAATCAATCTACACGCATCCTAAATAAGTATAACATTTATTTTCAGTCCAAGTTATGACACAAACAAACGAGTCATGCAATGAACAGTAGGAGATTTATCCTACCAAAGGATGAAGTTGAAAAACCACAACAAACAAAAAGATGATAAGAAATAACATGAAACATCAAAAACAACACTCTCTTTCTTCCAACCCATACAACAAATGTCATAGCCTGTCCCATCAGTCTGTAGTGCCGTTTCCAGTCAACTTTTCCGTCGTGTACACACAAATGTCAATAGCCTGTCACATCAGTCTGTAGTGCCAGTTTCCCCAGTCAACTTTCCTGTCGTGTACACACAATGTCATAGCCTTCACATCAGTCTGTAGTGCCAGTTTTCAGTCATTTTCCTGTCGTTGTACACACAAATGTCAATAGCCGTCACATCAGTCTGTTAGTGCCAGTTTCCAGTCAACTTTTCCTGTCGTGTACACACAAATGTCAATAGCCGTCACATCAAGTCTGTAGTCCCGTTTCCAGTCAACTTTCCTGTGGTGTACACACAAATGTCAATAGCCTGGTCACATCAGTCTGTAGTGCCAGTTCCAGTCAACTTTTCCTGTCGGTACACACAAATGTCAATAGCCTGTCACATCAGCCCTGTAGTGCCAGTTTCCAGTCAACTTTTCCTGTCGTGTACACACAAATGTCAATAGCCTGTCACATCAGTCTGTAGTGCCATTTTTCCAGTCAATTTTTCCCCTGTCGTGAACACAATGTCAATAGCCTGCAAAATCAGTCTGTAGTGCCAGTTTCCAGTCACTTTTCCTGTCGTGTACACACAAATGTCAATAGCCTGTCACATCAGTCTGTAGTGCCAGTTTCCAGTAAACTTTTCCTGTCGTGTACACACAAATGTCAATAGCCTGTCACATCAGTCTGTAGTCCCATTTCAGTCAACGTTCCTGTCGTGTACACACAAATGTCAATAGCCTGTCAATCAGTCTGTAGTCCCAGTTCCCAGTCAACGTTTCCTGTCGTGTACACCAAATGTCAATAGCCTGTCACATCTCTGTAGTGCCAGTTTCCAGTAAAAC